>JAOUQT010007020.1:0-12361 GCA_025769995.1 Xyliphius kryptos | reverse complement strand
GAGGATAGAAAAGAGAAAAGGGGGAAAAAAGAAAGGGAAAGAGAATAAAGAGAGTTAGACACGATCAACTATCTAATGGACAATTCAAACACAAGTTGTGCAGAGAGCAAGCAGAACTCCGGCAGACTAGCGCTATGACAGCAAAACATAGATAATCAGGCTTCAGATAAACTTGTAGAGACTGAGCTGACTAGAATGCACACTGTCAATCATCATGCAAGTGGAATGCATTAATTAATATAAATTCTGAAAATTATAAATAATTGTAAATAACATGTTTTAATTCAATCAATAGGAAATGCAAAATAGAATCATTTATAATATGAATACTGTATATGGGTATCATAACACATCCACAGTAACAGTTGCGTCATGTTTCAGTTCACCACTAGTTTAAGTGTAGGAGTTGACTTTTAGCAAGAGATATCACAAGGTATACAGACAAACCTGGAAAGTAGAATCACTCTGGATTCAGACACAAGGGTTCATACAGTATTCATACACACATACACAGACACTTGCAGACTCGCACACAAATGGACCCATAGGTCAGCCACAGGGACAGGCTGCAAGATATGTACCTGTATACACATTCTGCTTCTCTCTCTCCTGCTCTGTAAAAACATGGCTGTACGATGATCGATGAAGCTCCCAGGCAGCGTGCAGGCAGATGGTCAGGGACAGTATAATATACAATTACTCTCCCTTATCACCTTGCCAGCCACAATAAAGCTTCCCAGCCCAACTATAGCTCACACCACTGAAGGCAGAATTAGTTTTACTTTTGCAACAACACCACACTTATCACTGGGCTACTGTGAAGGGCCTGAGTGTTGGCAGGAAGGTGGCCCATTGTGAGAAGAGCTTGCAGCAGACTAAAAAACCTTGTGCAAAGCACAGATGTGACTACTTTCCTGCAATTTGAGCACAGTTGAGCTGTACTTTAGCTAATGAGGTCACGTCTGTGAAATCACAATAAATGCACACACTGCATAAGGACCTCCATTTTGCTCAGACATGAAAATCTTCAAAGTTTGAACAAAAGATGTCCGGGAGCACTCAGAGCTATTAAGGATCTTCCCAAGGGTCTGGTGTTCACATGCAGAATTGCTGAGCCGACCATAGAGAATATTGCAAACAACATCAGCTGCATGGTTAAAAAAAAACTTGCAACCCAGAGCGAAGGCAATATGACGCGAGCATATATACTGTATGCGTGTGCGTAAATGGTTATTTCGTTTCATCCCAGCTTCAGCGTGCGAGAAGCAGTTCCATGACTTCATTAGGGTTGGTTTTGCAGCAGCAGAGCAGTTAAAGTTAACAGGTTCCCTCGACTCTGCACTCTTATAAACAGGTGCTCCCTCAGGCCTTCTTTAAATCGGTGAATGATAATGGGGCTGGAGACAAGGGAGAGGCAACTGAAGCCAGTCTGTCCCAGAAGATTTTAGAAAGCCATATTTAAAACAGTGTATAGTGCCAAAAGGATGTACAAATGTTGGTTGAAGACAGACAAATGACTCTGTACCCTATCAGACTAACATGATGGAGCTGAATATAAAGACAATAGAAACACTTTTGGTTGCTGAATTTTCTTGTTATTCCAGCTCCTCTGAAAGGACATGACTGGCATCTGAATAATTAATCTATTAAGGATTCTATTAAATTGTGGCAATAACTGACATTTAGAGACAAAACCATTAATGTCTTGAAAATATATGGAATTGACACTGTGTGTGTGTGTGTGCATGTGTGTGTACACATACCACACGGATAGTAATATCTTATATTTTTTGACCAGGTGGAGACATGTTTTAATTGTCAAAGTCAGGACATTTTTGTAAAGTACATTTAGGTCAGTCCACACTTTTTTTTTACCATGTTTATACATCACTGTTGAAATCAAATGTCCTCATACAGATTTTTCTCTCTGGTATTTTAGACATGTAGGGACCTCTATAGCAAGACAAACGTTTGTGTGTGTTTAAAGTTTAAAAACCTAAATATTCTCTTTCCAATAACTAACCCTTGATTTTTCCAGTATGTAAATGCCAGAAATGTCACCTTCCCTAATTTATAAATTATATATAATATTAATATCTTTTATAATCAATTAATAACTTTTACCACATTTCCTCCATATATAATTATTCGGTATTATTAATATGGAGGTAATGTGGTAAAAGATATGAATTGGTCTAGCTGATCTTCCAGAACTGATTGATCCTTAAGCAAGCAGCAAGGATTATTTTCTCTCTCGTTTGAACAAGACAAAAAGAGAAACAAAAAAAAAGAATTATATCTGGATTTTCCTCTCTCTTTCCTTCCGTGTGGATGGAAGTGCAGGCACTAATTAGAGTTGTAAGAGTTTATGAATTTCAGGAATCAGTGAAGTGAGAAACATTAAATGCGTGGAGGCCATTTGCATTTTGCTCGCCTTCACCACCATGTCACAACAAAGGTCTGTCACGGTTAAATCATTAAAAAAAAGCATTCAAAATAAACATGATTTTATATTATATCGCAACGTGGGTGTATTTACACCGTATGGCTGCAGGTTTGAGTATTTCAGAGACTGCAGTTTACAATTTTATAGCTTAAAGCAATCATCAATGGTAAAAATACATAATAAAAAAAAAAAACAATGGCAGTTCCCATTAGGGAAAATGTCGGGATAATGTAAGGTCAAAGGAGAGCAGTTGGATTGATGTGCCCTGAAAGAAGACAATTTAAAGACTCAAACAAAATTACCTTTTGAAGTGATGTTGCATCAGGAAGGGCATCTGGCTTAAATCATGTGCCAGATCATAATGCGAGGGACTCGCTGTGGCGACCCATAGTGACAGGGAAAAAGCCAAAATATGTAGAAGAAGACTTATTTATTTACTTTCTTCCTCTTAAACCACAGGGGGTTGCGGGCTATCTGGTGGTCAGCCAGTGCTTGCCCGGCAACTCTGGGTGCAAGGGCAGAAAAAACTCTAGACAGTGCACCACTCTATCATAGGGCACACAGACATTCACACACTGCACCTAACATGCATGTCTTTGGAATGCCGGAGGAAACCGTAGGACCAAGAGCAAACCCGCACAGAATATTCCCATCAGTACAGGTCGTCCCACCTGGGGACCTGGTGTGAGGCAACAACACTACCCACTGCACCGTACCAAAATGACTTTCTAAAATAAAAAAAATATGAAATTATCTTTTAAAATTGTCAAAAATACGACACTTATGTTCTTCTGGAGACGTTGAATGTCACAATTGCTTCACAAATCCCAGCAGCCTTCATTATTTCATTTGATGATCATTTTCTTTCGATGTCCACAATATTAGTCTGTTATGTAATATGTTGCTTACTTGAGAGATATGTTTTTTAATGTAATTTTTGTTATGAATGAAGGTTCATAATTCAAAATCATTCTGTACTGTTGCAGAATGATTATATCGAAATGAACAGGATGTCTAGGATTTTTGTACAGTGTAATAATATGAGCAAGCTTTACAATCATTGACACATTTCATAAACATTCAGCGCAGATAAGCATGCAAATTATCCATGCAAATTTCATGCATATTTAAATTTAAGTACCACTGACCCTGCACAACAGGATGAGGATTAAGGTGGAAAGACAATGGATAAAAAGAAAGATGGAGCAATCTACGCAAATGCAAAAATATTCATTAGCCGTGATTGTGGGCAAAATGGTACAAGAAAAAAAAATCACACTTTAATGGCCCCGCATGAATGTCGATGAGCTCTGTTTTCTTAATTCATGCTAATTATTGGCATGTTGTGCTGTTTTCGGTCACCATGAAATAAGACGCCTGGTGTTTTATAAAACTGCATGCTATTTGCCAAATCAAAACAATATTATTTCAGCTCTGATGATTGAATTGCTGATAGGGTGCCCTAAATGAGATTAAAATGAATGTGGGCAGATCAACGAGAAGGCTGATCACATGATCAGGGTTGTCTGCACCAATTTTAAATCCAAATCACACATACCGTATGCACACACATACACACACATGCACAATTCAGCAACCAACCAGCTGGGCCCCATACAGCCTTGGGCTAGCAAAATGTTAATTGGGCTTCTAATATGCTATTTTATTTGCCACAATCTGTAAATATCACTTACCGTCATCAGAAGAAACAAACGCCCCAATGACAGAGGCATTTTGGTTTCGAGCTGATATGCTTGGAACATTGCTTTATTAGATATTATTAAAGCACTGTGAGCTATTTGGATGGATTGAATGATGACCTTAAAAAAAAGAAGAAAAATGTATTGTACTGTAATCTGAGCTGCTGTTGTCCATGGAACTACATCTATCTTCTATAAGTCTGTAGAGGTAAGTGCTATCCTCTATGGTGGGGGAAAGCAGGACTGGGGAAGCAGGCCGAGACACAAACAGACTCATCAAACTGGTGATGTCGGTGTGGATCGGGGCTGATGGCAGTGCTAGAGAGAAGGATGCTGTCTAAACTGCATTATGAACAATGGTTTTCACACACTCGATGACACATTGATGAGACACAGGAGCACATTCAGTACATGACACATTCAGCAAAAATGCACTACAGAGTGCCACAGGAGGTCATTCCTTTCTGTGGACATCAGACTCTAAACTTCCTTCCTTATTGTGTAACACTACAGTATGTGCAGTATACATCTTTGAAATATTCATTTATTCATTTTCTATACTCACTTAATTCTAGTTTAGGTGGGTTACAGCAAAGCTGGTGCCCACCTGGCAACTCTGGGCACGAGAGCAGAAACAACCATAGACAGGGTAATAATCAATCATAGGGCACACAAACAATAACCCACACATTCACACACTAACAGGCAATTTAGAGACACCAATTAACCTATCATGCATGTCTTTGGAATGCAGGAGGAAACTGGAGTACCCCGAAAAAAACCCACACGAACACGGGGAGAACATGCAAACTCCACAAAGACCTTTCTTGACCTGCCCCAACTGATGCTCGATCCCATGAGCTTCTTGCTGGGAGGCCACAGCACTATCCACTGCACCAACGCGCGGCCTATATGTAAATTATTGGAAGCCAAATGATATTGTTCATATGTGCAATAATAATGTAAGTAATTGTCATGTTTCACAATCCTTCATTAGCACTTTTCAGTATTTATGTGTATTTAAATTTGTGTATTTATTGCTATTTATTTTCTTCTTTTCCTTTTTGAATATTAGTGTTTATAATTTACATAAATGGGCACAAGTGTATTAACTGCAATTTACCTCTGGGATCAATGAAATATTTCTGATTCTGATCCATGACCAACAACAATCCCCTCAAATCTGATTTAGAATCTTCATGAAGTCACTACAACCATGCTTTAGGTAAAAATCTGCTCATGCATGCACAGTGCAGTATGTGACTCCCTGAAGAAACTGTGAATGTTTGCAGTAATAGTTATAGTTTGGAGTTAGTAGTAGTGTTGTGTTCAAGTTCATGGGTTTTTAATTATACTGTACCAACCATGTTTCCAATATGGTCACAGTTAAAGTGATGTCACAGGGAGGCGCTACATTTGATTGGATAGAATAGTTGTTGGTCCTGGATCAGCTTGATAGATGTAGTTCCAGGAAATATAGCAAGTAGAATAGGGGTGCCATGTGCAATTATGCAAACATGGGTATTAAAAAAGGGGGAACAGGATGACATATTCTAAAATATTGCAATGATTTGTGTAAAGTGATCATTCAGTATAAAGTGATGGTGCATAGATGATTAGGGGAAGAATCTCATACTAAGCTCGGTGTGTGCCCGGAGGCTCCTTTAACTCTGCAAAATGCTGAACAGTTATACAATACTTGCTATCCAAACTTGGCACTATAGTAGATATACGCGATGTTATAAATGTTCGCATAAAAATTGTTCCACTTTTTACATAATAAATATACAGTGACACAAGTAATGTGCTTAATAAATGAAACAGATCTTAAACTCTACATGCCCTGCTGGGTTTTTTTTTTGTTATTCATTTGCATGCTAGTGCAGGGAAATGCATCCCACATTTGGATTGGTAGATTATTGCCCTATAGACAAATCTGTCCAAACGAAGCAATCAGACAAGAATGATCTGAGCCACAATGACAGGACTGAGTGGACCTTCCTCTAAACTTAAGCTCAATTGTAGTGGAGCGAAAATATTGCCTGGCGTCTATCACATTGACAGTAATGCACCAGAATAGCCCATAAACAGCTACAACTCTCCATCTCTCTACGACAACCTATGGGGCTTATTGCTGTACATTAAGACTTAAAAATGCGTGACGAACTCTATTAATCTATCTCATTGCATAAAATTTCCATTTGATCTTTTTTTCTTCCTCTGTGAGGAATTTTAGATGAGCATCAGAAACCCCTCATTATTTCATATTCAATCAATCAGTCAAGCGCGAAAGAGCAGCGGCCTGGGCAGGGCAGTGTGGGGCTTCGGGCTGATTATGGAGATGGACGTTAGGTCATTAAAACAATGGCTGTCTGCGAGAGCGTGCACATTCCTGAGTATGTCATTGCTTCATTATTATTGACATGCTGCATTACTTAGCCGGTCTAAGTGTCCCCAGATATGATAGGCATAATGCACATAAAGTATGCTTGAATGGACAACACAGAGATCAGACAAATATTGTGCTGGTGTAAAAATTAACATTGCATTTTGTGTGTTGGTGCTCAGACACGGCCTAGATGATCATAAAGCAGAGAGCAGGATGATGATGATGTCTGTTCAAATATGTTTTCCAGTCAGCCAGTTGAAACTTGGATGAGAGACCTGGCAATGCTTGGTTTGGCAAATATTGGAAATATCTATCAGAACCAAATGGAAAAGTGATGGAAGACAATAATGAATAAGTGCTACAGAATAAAAAAAGAAACAAGTGACTCGTGTCAGCAGGGTGTGAAAAACACCTTGCTGTGCGGCACTCAGCAGTCCAACTGTGCCTTTCTCAGCACCTTCAAATACGATTGTCACAGAAGAAGGATCTCATGAAAGAGGAGACAGAGAGGAAGTGTCACACCGGTCAAAGTTTTTCAATTTCACTGCCAATTTCCTGCGTAATTACTGCTGCTTTTGATGGTCTTTTAACGGCAGGGACCTTCCTCTGCCTCTCAGTGGTGAGCCGCAAGACGATCTTGCACACCCTCTACACACACTCCGTGTACTGAACAAGTCCACATTGCCATCAACCCTTGGGGTACCTACCCCAGGTGGAGGTCAATGAGCTAGCACAAATGTTGCAGAAAGAAAAAGGAAGAAACCAACATGGCCACTGGGGATGACAACTTAGATGGACCAAAACTGATAGTCCTGCATTTCTAGCGGATTCTCTCTTTCCACTTATTGGATGAGACAGGTCAGATGACTTACAGTACCTGTACCCAGATGCTGGATGCACAGCATGCCATGTGGCCAGAGGTCACACAGAAAGCATTACTCTGCTGAGTGAGACAGGACACAGAGTAGAGGTCACAGATCATTAGAACATATCCATCAAGTCTTTCACGGTTAGTAATTCCTGCAGTCAAATGTTGCCATGTAAATATGTCAAATGGGAATGAAATTACCAGCGCACTTTATTGACTGTGATAAAATCTGAAAAGCGCCACTGAACATAATTACATACTTGTCAGAGCCATAAAAATTAGCTTTATTATCAACGGAATGGTTTTGTACAACTTCATTTCTGTTCGATGCCATCCAGATGGGGCCACTTTACGCACTTGAACAGTTTTTATGCAGATCCTGGCTTTTTTTCTTTCTCATCTCTTTCTCTCTTCCTACATCTGTCTGCTCAATGGAGTTAGGTAAAGGAGAAAGAGACAGAGAGAGAGAAAGAGCAAGAGGCTGATGTTGAATGCTACATTAGCTCTGTCAGGGCTTGAGCACTTTTTCACACGCTGGAACACCTGCAGTGTGAGGACACAACAGAAGGACTACAGAGCCATACGCCAATGAATAAAACAGTGCAATAAACTGCAGTCTGATGGCAGCGTTGCCATAAAAAAATACACAGATTTACTTATTATGGCCATCATTCAAACAAACTGAGGGAACAGTATATTCCAGAGGGGAAAAAAACTTATATTTAGAGCAGATAAATGTTTATGGTTTGTTTCTATGGGAGTGATTTTAAAGGTTGAGTGCAGAAAATATAATTGAGTCATCCTACCACGGTAATCCAAGGATTTTAAGAATGGAGGATCCAGTAACAAATATCGAGCCAAAGATCACATACTGACTTACCAGGTATAGTTTAAAGAAAAGCCAATCGTCAAGTTAGTAAGGCAAACTAGTGGAGCTGTTGCAATAGACTTTCATATAGAAGATATACCCTATTTTGTGGAGTCTGTTACCTGACATTTGTCTGCTGGTATTAATAAAAATAGCTGGATGAGCACATTATTAGTCAGGCGTGCCCAATCCAGAGATCATACGGTGGACAAATTGCAATAAAGTCCTTATTTATTTTGGTTTATTTTTGTTACATTAAGACTGTTACTGTATCATAATGCCCTGTGCAAGTGGTTATGTCCACACATCCTATTATTTATCTTTGGTCTGTTAGTCTTCTCGTACTACACATTCCCTTATTTCATCAACATACCTGCACATTTTTTAATGTAAAACTGGCCTTGTATCTATTGTAATTGTTTATTAGGTACACCTGTTCAATTGCATGTTAACACAAATATCTAATAAAGAGGTCAATACAACTTGCTGAAGTGCGAACTGAGTATCATAATAAGGAATAAACTGGTTTAATTGACTTTGAACATGGCATGTCTGAGTACTTCAGAAGCTGCTTTACAGTGCATGGTCCGATAAATAGTAAATATTCAGTGATCGGCAGTAGTGTGGATGAAAATGCCTTGTTTACAATGGAACGTTGTCACAGAGCAGCTTTACAGAAATGATATACAGTATAAAAATATGGAATTTAAATAAGGTTAATTTTTTTCCTTCAATGTGCAAGTCGGTTGGCAACAGTAGCAGGTAAAAACGCCCTGAGATGATAAGAGGAAGAAACCTTGAAATGGAAATAGACTCAGAAGGGAAACCCACCCTCATTCAGTTATAACAGCACTCTCTCACTGGTAGCATGTGCACCTCGGCAGAAAGATAGAAATAGCAGAGAAAGTAATGATTAGTCATGATCATTGTGAAGGAGTAATTTAAAAGCTGTGGAATGTGTTAAATTACAAATTCCACTAAGACTAGCAAGAGCAGCATAGTGATAAATGAGATCCAGAGGGAATAACGGGAATGAGGGCTCCCTGAGATATTAGGACACCCATAACCCACCAGATCTGCACTTTTACCTAAGAGGACCTAAAGCTTTGAGCAGAATGCTTGACTGATCAAATATACAAATACCTGGGTGTCCTGGTTCTCCTGGACAACAAGCTCTGTACAAAAAGGGGATGAGCAGACTCTACTTTCTAGGGAAACTCGGGTCCTTTAACGTCTGCAGCAAGATGCTGGAGATCTTTTACCAGTCTGTTGTTGCGAGTGCCCTGTTCTTTGCCACAGTATGCTGGGAAGGCATCATCAGGAAAGGAGACACAGCCAAGCTCATCAAACTGATCAGGAAGGCCGGCTATCTGGAGGGCTTTGAGGTTGTTGTAGAGAGGAAGGACTTTAAACAAACTCACCACCATCTTGAACACGTCACACCACTCCAGTAACAGACTCCTTCAGCTCGGCTGCAACAAGGAACAGTACAGGAGATCATTTCCTCCAGTTATTAATAACTCAGGGACTCTACACTGTTGATCTACTCAGGATCATCGGACAATACATTGCACTGCACACTACACTTTATTCAGAATATTTATTTGCACACCTTAGCTTTTAGCTCAGTTATTTATATTAATATTTTATTGTCCTTATTTATTTGCAAATTTGTATTACAATTTGCTAATGTGGATGCGACCTATCTATCTATCTATCTATCTATCTATCTATCTACCTATCTATCTCTTGATTCTAGATTTGAACATAACTTGGGGTCTTTGTAAGTGAAAGCTCTGCCACCCGGGGAAACTTTCATTATTCTAGGAACCTACAAGCAGCCTGCACCTTTTGAACACAGTAGTGAGGTGTATCATAAAATATTATAGTAATAATATTTTAATTAGATATGATGGAGTAAGACCATTTGACGCTTTATACACAAGTTAAAGTGGAATGTGGAATTTAATTTGTTGCGCATGATTTCTGTTTGCAATTTGAAGGTTTAACAATAAAATTAAACCCATTGTTTCTCATAACCTCATACAGATTGCTAGTCAGTTTATTTTTCATTCTGAAATTCCTATATTGAGAACTGTATTTACACCAATTTGTTGTTACTAGCATCCCTTCAAAATATTTATTTTTGTATTTTTTTTATTCTGCCTCTTAGATGATCTGATTACCTGTTCCTGAACTACATTAAACTTATCTAGAACCAACAAATATCCTTTTTCTTTCAGACTCTTCCTTTATTAGCGAGTTTTCCACCTCACTCTGTCCTCTGAATCTGCTTTCAAACCAAGTACCTGCATGTCTACATTGACAACCTCCATATATTTCCTCTTTGTCTCCTGCCTGGCAACTCCATCTCCAACATCCTCCTTCCAGTGTATCCACTGTCTCTCCTCTGCACATGTGGTTTTTGCTTTGAGAATGCTGATAGAGATATAAAGAGATGGTAAGCAAAAGATACACTATGTCTTTGTGGATTTAGAAAAAAGCTTATGATAGGGTGCCGAGGAAGAACTGGGTTGTTGTATAAGGAAGTCCGAAGTGGCTGAAAAGTATGTTAGATTGGTGCAGGACATATATGAGAACAGTTTGACAGTAGTGAGATGTGCTGTAGGAGTGACAGCTTCAATGTAAAGGTGGGACTGCATCAAGAATTGCTCTAAGCCCCTTATTGTTTGCTTTAGTGATGGACATACTAACAGATGAGGTCAGGCAAGAATCACTGTGGACTATGATGTTTGCAGATGATAACGTCATCTGTACTGAGAGCAGGGAACAGCTAGAATAGAACTTGGAGAGGTGGAGGTATGCTCTGGAAATGGGGGGGATGAAAGTAAACACTTATAAAAGAGAATACATGCGTTTGAATAAATGTAGGGCAGGTAGAACAGTCAGGCTACAGGGAGAAGTGGTCACAAAGGTGCAGGAGTTCAGATACTTAGGATCAACTGTCCAAAGAAATGGGGAGTGTGGAAAATAGTTGAAGAAATGAGTACAAGCAAGACAGAGTAAATGGAGAAAAGTGGTTTGTGAATATCCAGTGTAAATCAGAAAAAAACATTGCAGATTTACTAGGGTAGCATTAAGGTTCAGTGTTAGGGTTAGGTTCAGAGTTATGATTAGAGGACTTAATTTTAGCAAATCTACAATAATATGAAGAGTAATACTCTTGATTGAGAAGGTTTGAGCCTTTCACAAAGGATAATCAGAGGCTTGAGAGTCAAATCAGTGCTTGACCTGATTATCCTAAAATGGGCAGAATTTTTAAATTGTCCGTGTATAGGATTGAGAAATAAGATTATAATTACAATAATAAGTTGAAAAATTAAAAAAGGCAATTAAAAGAATGCACACATGACCTAGATCTATTATCTCCATGGTTTCCTAAATCATGAAACACAATAAAATAAACACCCAATATTACACAACAAGGAAGTGCTAGATTGAGTGGTATTTTATAAGATACCAAAAAGGTCAGTGGTAGCTGTGTTGTTAAAATGCGTAACAAATTGCAATTAAGAGACAATATTAGCTTAGTGCTAGTTTTATGAACTGTAGGAAAAACTGGAGAACTCGGAGAAAACCCAGACACGGGTAGAACTCCACACAGAAAGGGTCCAGAGAGCCTCACCTGGGAATCAAACCCAGCACCCTCATACTGTGAGACAGCAGCACTATCCACTACACCACTGTGTCTCTTAATATGTTTCTTTATATTGTCTTTACTGCAATAAAATAGTTTTAGACTACTATGAGACGTTTCTGTCACTCACTTCTTACCATTTATTTAATCATTTTCTATACCTGCTTAATCCCAGTTTAGGGTCACAGGGAAGCCAAGGCTCACCAGGCAACTCTGGGCACAAAACCAGGAACAACCCTAGACAGGGCGCCAATACATCATAGGGCACACACACACATTCAGACACTAACGAGCAATTTAGAGACACCAAGTATGCTATCCTGCATGTCTTTGGAATGTAGGAGGAAACCCGTACGAACACGGGGAGAACATGCAAACTCCACACAGAAATTTCCCAAGTCGCTCCACCTGGGGCTCAAACCCAGGATCTTC
>JAOUQT010007001.1:0-12361 GCA_025769995.1 Xyliphius kryptos | reverse complement strand
CACACACACACACACACACACACACACACACACACACACACACACACACACACACACACACACACACACACAATTACTATATAGGAGCAATTTAGAGCACTCAGTTTACCTTAAATCCATGTTTTTGGACTGTGGGAGGAGACCCATGTGGACATGGGAAGAATATGGAAACTCCACCCAGATTGGGATCCAATCCTAGATCTCCAGCGCTGAGAGGTGTACGTGCTAACCACTACGCCACCGTGCCACCCGAGATCCTAATTGATTCATTCACTGTCATTGATTAAATCCCCTACTAGAGTTGCGAGGTCATTCCCCAAGCTAAGAGGGGAGAACATTTCTGGACAGGGCACCAATCCACACACACTCACACTATATAGAGGCAGATTAGAGGAACCAAATTACCTCGAGTCCATGTTTTTGGACTGTGGGTTATGAATCGTTATGCTGCTGATGGTTTCAGTTGTGGAACATGTTCCTCAAAACAAAAGAAAAAAAACCTTTTTGCTTCATGCTTTTTTTTTTTACTGAATGGAAAATATTATAAAACCACTCTGAGTCACGCTGCTTTACGGACTTACAGTCAAATAATATACAAATGACCCGCCTGGTGTGGAACTGTAAGTGCATTTCTGTACAGTATGTGCGACTAAACGTTTGTATGTAAAACAATGTCGGCTCACTGCGTCAGATCCTTTAATCGTATTATTCACTGATATTGTACTTCTGGGCTTAATGTGTCTATTGTTGTTAGTTTTGATCTCGGTCCGACTTCTGTAATAAAGACTGGTGATGATTACTGATTTGTTTGATGCCTTTGTCACACCCATCGCATCTTTAGAAATGATGAGAATCCGATACAGTACACAGGTATAAAGCTCAGAAACAAAATCAAAGAATACAACACAGACACAACCCTTCAAAATATGGATTTAAAGGTGCAGTTTTATTTATAATACCAACAATGCGTCAAATATTACTGTAGATATAAAAATAGTTTGGTGTTAATAATTATATTTCACTGAAAAAGTCCTTTAAATGGCCGAAACAAACTGTCTTGATGTATAACAGTCGTATATTGTGAGAAGTAGGTATATGCATTTAGTCTGTACTCGTATATTATGAGATAATTTGAGTTTTTAGGTGTATGTGTTTAAAGTCAATAGTCATATATTGTGAGATGAGTCGGTAGGTATACGTATTTAGTCTGTAGTCGTATATTGTAAGAAGTTGAGGCTGTAGGTATATGTATTTATAGTCTATAGTCGTATATTGTAAGAATTTGAGGCTTTAGGTATATGTATTTATAGTCTGTAGTCGTATATCGTGAGAAGTTGAGTCTGTAAGTATATGTATTTATAGTCTATAGTCGTATATTGTGAGAAGTTGAGGCTGTAGGTATACGTATTTATAGTCTATAGTCGTATATTGTGAGAAGTTGAGGCTGTAGGTATACGTATTTAGTCTATAGTGGTATATTGTAAGAAGTTCGGTCTGTAAGTATATGTATCTATAGTCTGTAGTCGTATATGTTAAGAAGTTCAGTCTGTAGGTATATGTATCTATAGTCTATAGTCGTATATTGTAAGAAGTTGAGGCTGTAGGTATATGTATTTATAGTCTGTAGTCGTATATTGTAAGAATTTGAGGCTGTAGGTATATGTATCTATAGTCTGTAGTCGTATATTGTAAGAAGTTGAGGCTGTAGGTATGTGTTTATAGATTGTAGTCGTATATTGTGACATAAGTTCGGTCTGTAGGTATATGTATCTATAGACCATAGTCGTATAATGTAAGATGTTGAGCCTATAGGTATATGTATTTAGTCTGTAGTCGTATATTATGAGATGAGTTCAGTCTGTAGGTATATGTATCTATAGTTGTATATTGTGAGATGAGTTCAGTCTGTAGGTATATGTATCTATAGTTGTATATTGTGAGATTGAGTCTGTAGGTATATGTATCTGACTCAGTCACAGGCTCTGGTTGTGTCCATACAGAGAGAAGACTGGTGAACATTGGGTGGATTGTTCTCTGGGTGTTGTTTTGGGTGGGGCCGTTCGCCTCTAGGCCGCCCTCATGAGCGAGAGCACCTTTCCAGACTCGAATGACTCACTCCGGTTTGACTTTGTCCCACGTTTGCGCAACAATTGTACAGATTTCTGTATGAAACTGACATGCGTGACATTTTCTGGCAGCCGCCACCCGAAGTGCTCAGACTTTACTTTTACTTTCTTTGCACTTTCACTCTGTGGATCCTCAGCCCTGAGTGAGTGGTGTGGTGGAGAATGAAGAGCGCTTTCAGTCACCCGGCTCGTCCCTGGAGTTCTGATTGGATTTGAATCGACTCCTCAGTTCTGACTCAACAGCGAGTGCGATTTCCACAGAGTTAATTAAACATGGTGAGCCGCTTATCACTCCTTTTCCTTCTAATCATATTCAAACGTTAATTGAAGGTGTAGGAGGTTCTTCATTTTGGTGATTGTGCAATATTATAAGAAATAATGACCATAATAATCATTTAAACCAGTTTATGTTTAACTTTGGTAGTTTCACCGTCACTCCTTTTTTTCTGGCAGTTTTTTATTCTTTGAGGTTTAAAGGTTGTGTGTTGTTACTACTGCTTTATTACATTTGACACAAATGTTTGTAGGTACGTCATGTTTTATGGTTCGGTTTGTAGATCAGGTACTCGTAAAAAAAAAACTTCAAAGTGAGTTTAATAAAAGTGTAAACCCTCAGGAAAGAAACCGGAGTACGCTTTCAGTACACTATACTTCTCTTTAGTACTTATAGGTTTAAAGGTTAAGGTTTGGAACTTCAGGTGTGTGTAAGTTTCAGTAAAAACTCCTGAGGTGACAATCCTCTGAAAATAAAATAATGTACAAATGACTTTATTTGGTTGAACTTGTGTTTTAGTCTGGTTCACATTCCATCATACAGTTTTGAAGTTTCAAAAACAGCCACCAAGTAGGAAGTTTGTGAGGAGCGTGTGAATGCCTCAGCAAGGGGCGGGCCACATGGAACCATTTTTGCCTGTCTGGTCACCGTCTTTAAACGGGCCAATAGCAAATGAGCATTAAAAAATCATGGCTCTGTTTTAATGTGACCTTTAGTACCTGTTGAGTTTCATGACGCCTTTCAGTCTTATAAACAGAATTAAATGCTGTTTTTTAAAACATCTGAAGATTTATCTGAATAAAGTCATAAAAATAAAGACCATAAAATATGTATAATCTGAAAAGTTATATAACTGGAGTGTATGGACAATTGTTGGTTGGTTTTGTTGATAGATTGACTATCAATCTAAAGGTTGTGGGTTCAAATCTCAGATCTACTGAAATTACCAATGTGGGCCCTTGAGGGCCCTCCAGGGATTCTGTGTGTAACCCTGTGGTCTGACCCCGACTATTAAGTGGGATATTTTTAAGTCGCTTTGGATAAAAGCATCTGCTAAATGACCAAATGTGAATGTAAGTCTGAAGGGTGGGGGTTCAAATCCCAGGTCCACTGTAGTTACCAATGTGGGCCCATAAGCAAGACCCTTAACCCTCATTGCTCCAGGGATTCTGTGTGTAACCCTGGGTTCTGACCCCGAATATTCAGTGGGATACTTGAGTCGCTTTGGATAAAAGCATCTTTTAAATGACCAAATGTAAATCTGAAAGTCATGGGTTCAAATCCCAGCTCCAATGTAGTTACCAATGTGGGCCCATAAGCAAGACCCTTAACCCTCCCATTGCTCCAGGTAACTTCAGTGGAGCTGTGATTTGAACCCTCAACCATCAGATTGATAGTCTAACCATTGAGCTGCCACTCCACTCTGATTACTGTAGTAGTTAACTCCTAAAACTGATTGTTAAATTTTGCTGATACTGGGTTTGGACCATAATTTAAGCAGGTCATGTTTGTTGTGCCCTTTAACCCAAAACAATTTCATAACAATGGAATAAAATGGCTATTAATTATGGTACCAATTGAAATGTTGCAATTAAACCAGTTACAAAGCAGCTTAATCTGAACCTTAAACCCTTTTAGGGTTTTAGACCGACAACTAGTTTACTAATATTAAGGTATTAGTCTGATTGGCTGAAATCTTTTTGAAGAAATTCACGCTATTTATTATGGATCTGTGGTTAATGAACCAGCCTTGCGACTTAAAGGTCCCCGGTTCGATTCCCAGTCCCACCAAATACTACGGCTGAAGTGCTCTTGGACAAGGCCCCTAACCCCATGTGCGCACTTCACTCGTGTGTGTGTGTCAGTGTCAGTGCACGAATGTGTTAAATGTGGAGAACAGATTCCTCTGTGTGTAAATACAGTAGGCAAAATAAATCAGTCTACCACTTTAAGAGTCACTGAAAGCATTCAGTGTAATCTGTAGGACCGTCACCGACGTCACCGTCATCTGATCATGTGACAGCAGGGTGTTTGTGTTAAAATAAAACAGTCATTTTAAAACCATGTTTTAATTTTCACATTGTTTAGCTTTGTGTGTGTGTTTGTGTGCTTTACCTGTGTAACATCTCAGTACAGTATTAATGATGACACAGAAAACACACCCATTATTTATTTTTAACCCGACATCATCAAGTACTTCTTGAAGTACTTCTGAACGTCCTACGTTCGATGGTTCGTTCAATGTCACCATCAAACGCAAGACCCCTACAGTGTCACGTCACAGTCTTTCCGAATTCCTCCAAGGCTGAAATTTGACATTGTGATTCCCTACAATGTCCTTGAAAAAAAAAAACAGTCAAATATTTATTTGCTCTTGCCATCGATTGCAACCTCTTTGCGAGAACCTACAAAGCTGAAATTTGTCGTTTCTTATCATGTTCTTGGAAAACCTGATAAATTTACGTGAGAAAGCAACCGCTTTGATGATACCCCATAATAATATGCTAATTTTAAATATATAAACTCCAAAGCCATCACTCATTCAAAACCTACTGCCTTTTAGCTTTTATGTTCTTATCAGGTCATAAAGTCGTCGTTCAAAAATATCTGTTCAGTGAACAGATCTGGTTGTTCAGTCCAGTGTTAAAAAAAAGCTTAAAACGCACGGTGGCTTAGTGGTTAGCACGTTCGCCTCCCAGCGCTGGGGATTCCTGTTTCAAATCCCAATCTGGGTGGAGTGTCCATGTTTTTCCCATTGTCCATGTGGGTTCCCTTTGGATTCTCTGGTTTCCTCCCACAGTCCTAAAATATGGATTCAAGGGTGTGGTGGCTCAGTGGTTAGGGTGTTGAGCTAGCAATCTAAGGGTTGTGGGTTCAAATCCAAGGTCTACTGAAGTTACCATTGTGGGTTCTTGAGCAAGACCCTTAACCTTCGTTGCTTCAGGGATTCTGTGTAGAACCCTGTGTTCTGACCCCAACTATTAAGTGTGAAACTTGTAAGTGGATTTGGATAAAAGCGTCTGCCAAATGACTAAATGTAATCCATCCAAACTGGATGTACACAAAAACAAACATACTGTACATACAGTAGCCTTGTGTTCCTACTGACAGCTTGCTCGGTTCCTGATCCTCATACATACATTCATGAAAATGATGATCACTGAACAGCTACTACATGAACGATGAAATGGTTGGGAAACTGCTGGGATTGTGATAAAGTGCTTACACAGAGGGATTTGTCCCCCACATGGAACACATTTTTGTGAAACACACACAAACACATTAATAAAGTGAGTACACGTATATAAAGCACCTGGGCAGCAATTGGTTTTAGGTGCCTTGCTTAAGGGCACTTCAACCATAGTACTTATTGGAACCAAGAATCGAACCGGGGACCTACAGGTTGCAAGAGTGTTTTTAATCACAAGCCTACCAATGCCGACTATTTAACTGGAAGAGTTTAAAATCCATCGATAGTGGATTTGAATGCTGGACTTTTGCCATGAACAACTAAGCATCTGCTACGCTACTGCACAAGCAATAGAATTATTTTTAAATCAATACATATAGTCAGGGCGGCACGGGGGTTTAGTGGTTAGCATGGTTCAAATCCCAATCTGGGTGGAGTTTCCATGTTCGCCCCGAGTCTGCGTGGGTTTCCTCCGGGTTCACCGGGTTCCACCCTCATTCCAAAAACATGAAGGTAAATTGAATGCTTTAAATTGCCCTGGATAGTGTGTGTATGTGTATGTGTGACTGTGTAAGTGAGTGTGTGCCCAGTGATGGATTGGCGCCCTGTCTGCCCATGGAGGACATGAAGACTCCACACAGAAAAGACCCCACACAGAAAAGACCCCAATTGGGGATCAAACCCGGAACCTTCTTGCTGTGGGGCAGAAGCACTGTTTACTGTTTACAGTATCATTCACCAAATTCTGCATTCGGCCTTCCTACTAAACCCAGTTGATGGTTTTCAGCAGATAAACTTTTCAGCATTACTCACTTCATCATGACCCCACCTTCTAAATCAATCCGTAACTTTGGTTTCACAATTGACACACATCTTAAACTATCTGATCAGGTCACTAAAGCTGTATAACATCAGGAAGAGCAGACCTTTCTTCACAGAACAGGCTACTCAGCTGCTGGTCCAAGCACTCATCTTATCCCGGCTCAACTATTCTAATGCTTCACTTGCGGGTCTTCTACTTTCCACAATCAGGCCTCTACAGCTGATGCAAAACCCCGCAGCCTGACTTGTGTTCAACCAACCCAAGAAAACTCATGCCACTCCACTAATCCACTCTCTCTCTCTTTGCTTCCAGTAGCTGCTAGCTTTCAGTACAAGACACTGACTCTGGCCTACAGGACAATCTCTGGATCTGCCCCCTCTTACCTTCATTCCATCTTTCCTAAATGCACACCAACTTGTTCACACAACCCTTAGATTGTGATCAATGTCACAGGGTAGCCGGTTTCTCCTTAACTACTGACTAGTGTTGTTCTCTCATGTGTAGGGTGTGGCAGCTCAGTGGTTATGATGTTGGGCTAGCAATCCAGAGGTTGTGGGTTCAAATTGCAGGTCCACCAAAGTTACTAATGTGGGTCCTTGAGCACCGTGTGTTTGGATCCCAACTATTAAGTAGGATACTTGTAAGTCGCTTTGGACAAAGGCGTCTGCTAAATGCTAAATGTAATTGTATGCCTTACTTTGACTAGCTCCGCCCATCTGTTTTCTGCTGTATAATCTTTATGCATTCACACTAAACATCAGTCTTAATCATTGTTTTATTGTTGTTATAATAACAGATCGCTGAACCATTCATTTTGCAACATATTAAATAGAAGATATGGGCAAATGTTTATTAAATAGTCAGACATTGTAAATGAAACACTTGCGACGAGGTTAACAATTAGCAAGAACATCGAGAAACATCGGTATGTGGTGGGTGTGGCTTATAGGCTTTCTCTGGCATGAGACTGACGACACATTTAAATTTAAATGAAGTTAAGCTGCAGTACTATGTGTATGATTGTTCAAATCCATGACCAGTAAGCAGTGAAAGACATTTAGACCCATGTGACTGCAACTCTGCCAGCAATTCCAAAAATATGTATTAACGCTGTCAAAAGTGTGTTGTATTTATTGTAACATCCACTGATCCCTCAGTCCATACCACATACACAGTTTAGAATATTCAGTTTTCTTACCTGTTCGCATGCTTCCCTGCACTGAGAGTTCTCTGCGGCATGATAGCAGCAGGAGGGGTCTGGGGAAAAAAAATACAGACAAAAGAACAAGACGGTTAGTTCCACTGACAGACTTACAATGACAATCCAGAAGTGCATGACAAACAGTCACATATTTTATAAATACATTGTTGAATGATAAAAGGTAGTAATAAATCTGCTGACCAGCTACTACAGTCATGCGGTAATTTACAAACTATTGATTAAAATTTTATTTTAGGTGTAAATATATATATTTTTAACAAACAATAAGGGCTAAAATCATAGTTGCAAATAATCTCATCTATTAAAACACCATTTCTGTGGTTTTCGGTTTAAGATTTTTTTGGTTGATTTGTGTCCCGCTTTTATACCATTACTGCCGGTTGCATCTTCTCTACCTCTCTTTCTTGTTTTGTTTGTTTTAAAACTTGCTTATGAGGGCAGCACATCTTCTTAGTGATTAGCACACCCACTTCTTAGTGCCCAAAAAATTTATCTGTTTTTTTTTTCTTTTTTCTTATTTCTTCTAAAACACAGCAATCTGCATGCAAGTTTTAGATTTTGCAAGTTACATTAACTTGATTGTTTACAATAAAAGTAGCTAAAGTACAGCTGTTCCTAATGCTATAACCATGAAAACACAAACAAAAATTATGGTGTAGTCCCTGGGTTTATTAAGTGGGCTGGGAGGACCCTTTATTATTTATGAATATAAAGCAGGTAGTTCCGGTCCTTAAATCTGAGCGGCTTGTCTAGCTGTGACATTATTCACAATAACCCACACCTCTGACCGCTTTCATGTAAATGCACGATATGAAATATATATATATTTTTTAAAGTACTTCATAAACTGCATTCTGTAATTTGGCCACTAGAAGGCCAAATTCAATTGTATTTAATTGTAAAAGAAACCAGAATTTGTTTGACTTACGGTCAGAAAAAACGTACTGGATTATGTCACGAAAGTATATTAGTGACTTTAAGAATTTATGAATTGAACCTTGTTTTTTTATTATAGTGTGGTTGGTAACCATTTTATAATGGTGTGGTAGCTCAGTGGTTAGGGTGTTGGACTATCAAGCAGAAGGTTGGGGGTTCAAATCCCAGGTCCACTGAAATTACCAATGTGGGTCCTTGAGCAAGACCCTTAACCCTCATTGCTCCAGGGTGCTGTATAAACCCCGTGTTCTGATCCTAACCAAGTTGTAATACAATGGACCAATAATGTCACGGCTGGACAAACAGTTCAGCCAGTCAGATTTAGTAACTCGAACTACCAGTTTTATAATAAAGAAATAAGGCATGAGAGGACATGCATTATAGTAAAAAAAAATTTGTGATTTATTCACATTTATTGTTAATAAACTGGTCTTCTGCAATGTAATCATGTCCTGATTTGAAAGTGAACACTGATTGCTGAGTAACAGGATTCCGGTTTCCCCAACCATGAAGTACTGCCATGTAGTGGCCATGTCACAAAACACAACTTAAAAAAAATAAAAATAAAATAAAACAGCAGCAACAGGAATGGGTTCATTTTTTTATACTAATCGTTATTTCATGATTTGAAATAATGTATATCACGCATTGATACTAAGGGGTCAGAAGTGTGCATTATTGTCAATAATGTCACGGCTGGACAAATTGCTTAGATTTAAGCACCGAATGGACACATTTCATAAAATCATATTTATAAGGTGTAGAATGTTTACAATATTAGATTGTCTAAGTGGTTTTTAAAAGTAGGTGGTTAACAGCACCAGTGTGGTGGGGCGGTTGGGTTGGAGAAAGTTAAAAAAAAAAAAAAGTGTGTTTTAACATCTGTGTACTTACTGAGAGTAATTGAGCATAAAAGCATTTTTAAATTGCAACCTCTCGACAATAAATGTACAAAGAGGTGAAGCAGAAAACCCAATAAGATCTACCTCAGCAAAGCGATAAGAACATAAATGAAGTCATAGGTTTATCACCCCACCCATAGAGCAGGATCCCTGTGCGCGGACTCAGCGGGTTGTTTATAGTAATCACAACATGGAGGCGAGGCTTTGAGGCCATTTCCAAAACATATTCTCATCTGTTTACGCTCCTCAAGAAAATGTCATCATTATCAGACTGGTGTGCTTTCATCTCTGCCCTGCCTCAGCCATCCTCCACTTGCGTCTCATCCAAAGCGCAAGCCTTTCATCAGCGAGATTCAATCTGTTTAGCTTCCTTTATTCCGTCTGTCTTCTACCTGTCTCCCTTCTCTTTTGACAGTGTGAGGTAGAGCAGAGCACTGGCTGTAATTCAGCTCTGTTGAGCACTCAGATGCCCGAGTGGCTAAGTGATGTGTAGGGCTTCAGTGATGCTGCAGGTTCTGGAAGGGGTCCCTGGGGTCTATAGAGTGAATCAGGATTGGTTCTGGTTTGTGTCATCGGGGGGGTTGTTGGTCTGAAATGGCCAGATGCCTTTCGGAATTGAGAAAGAACAGGATGAAACTCTTCTTCCAGAACTGATAAAGCAGACGCCGCTCTGTAAAGACTTGACACCGGGGTTTTATTTTTTTTTAAAAAGTGCGAGGCCAGGTTTATGCTTCCTAATTGGTAAGGCTCTTGAAATAGCCAAACTTCCAAATCAATTACATCAAAACGTGCCAAAGTTACACTGTAATATTTTTTGTCTAAAAGTTATTCATTGCAATAAGTCTCTAAATGTTCGCACATTGTGTTTAAATATCTTACCAGGCAATTCAGTGGTTATCTGATGGCTTTATTATACCAATTATCTTAAAAACGGATTTCAGCTTGGTTCATATCAGAGATATTCTCTGTGGGGGGGCTGTATTAATAGCCCCTTTTGCAAGACAGGAATTTTAAGCCTTTACTTCACGTATGCTGTCAGTTCAAAAAGGTCTGAAGGAGAAATGGACAGGGCAGAGGTAGTTACAGAGGACAAAACCGACATCTTTATATCTTTCTCATGCTTCCGAGCAGGATATTGGAACGCTATGTAAACTTAGTAATTTATACCACCTGTGGTTTAAATGTAAAAGAGAAGGTGGCACATGGAAACCTCTTTACACCTATAGCTCTATCTCTGTATAAAATTGTTTTATTACAGCCGCTCTACTTTCTTTATAGTGCTACATGGAGGGCCTTTTGCAGGCTGATGTGAAATCTGTGCTGCTTTTCCATCTGCACATTCAGTTGCACCAACCTACATGGTAACGAGCTAATTTGTGTTATCACTACAAGGTCAAATTGCACAATGCTGCTGTCAATTTAGACCATCTGCTTAAGAAAAAAATGTTCATAATAAAAAAGCAATTGTAAGAAATGCTTGCATTAGAAAATTGTAAATCACATTAATTATTGTACAAATAGCTGGTTGCTGCAATTGGTTGACGTAGTCGATGACAATACTTAAATATTTAAACCGATGCATCGGTTTTGTTTTTATATTTTATTATCTATTAATGTTCAATCTCAAAAGAAATGATTTTCGTCAACGTGCAAGAAATCAGTGAGTCTCCAGTCATTGGTCAGCGCCACTCAAAAAATGAAAACGGCAACTGCAGCAAAGCCAAAACACAATGAGTAAAGATGTTCAAATACCAAAATTGCACCAAGTAAGGAGATACTTTAAATTTCCTAAAGACAAAAAGTTTACTTGTACTCTCTGCAAATCTTTAATGGCTTATTATGGCAGCACCAGCGCGATGCATGAACACCTTAAACGCAGGTGCTCTTCAAAGCCACCGTAAGTGTTTTCATTTGTGTTTTTTCCATTAATAGAGACTGACTTCTACCTCAAAATTGTCATTAAATAAGTAGCTATTTGAGTTTAGATTACATTCTGGGCTTATTCTGTGTCCTTGGTGCATGTTGGACATGATGAGGAGACCTGTCCATTATTCGTTTTATTCTTTTGCTATTAAGTATAATTCATTGTGTATGGTATGTCATATACACAACAAATATAGTTTGAATAAAATAGATCAGCATTTGTACTTGTACTTTGTTTAATATGGTGAAGTTAAACTTGAAGGGTTTAATAGAAATATGGATTTCATGACTATGCTGGAGAGTAAAGTTTTGCAGTTTGTTGCCAAAATAAAATGAACCTACATGAGATTATCAGATTAACTCGACTAATCAATAAGGGCGGCACGGTGGTTTTTGCCCCTCAGCTCTGGGGATTCCTGGTTCGAATCCCGATCTGGGTGGAGTTTCCATGTTCTCTCCGTGTCCGCATGGGTTTCCTCCCACAGTCCAAAAACATGGATTCCAGGTAAATTGACTGCTCTAACAGTGTGTGTTTGGGCGTGTGGATGCGTGAGTGAGAGTGTGCCCAGTGATGGATTGGCGCCCTTTCATGGGTGTATCTGCCCAGCGATGATCTCCCGGGATTCCCACAGGACTTAATATGAGTACTTTTTTATTATTTGAGTGGTCGATGATATTAAGTAGCACAGTACCCATAATATGGAGGAGTGTTGTGATTGGTTTACTCAATAAGCACTTGATTACATTTACATTTAGTCATTTAGCAGACGATTTATCCGAAGCGACTCACAAATATGATCACAAAAGTCAGTAATTTAGGAAAAAATAGTTTCACTGTGGTATCAACAAAACCTGTGCATTTTATGGACTTCGGTTTGACTGCCAGCATTGCAGTCCTGGAGGATGGACTCATAGTTATATAATTGTTTCTATTGTTTAATATGGACTCTACTCTGATGCTGCCT
>JAOUQT010006990.1:0-22983 GCA_025769995.1 Xyliphius kryptos | reverse complement strand
TATATCTCCTCTTTGGCCGTCCTCTTTGTCTCCTGCCTTGGAGCTCCATCTCCAACATCCTCATACTGATATATCCCATGTCCATCGTCTGCACATGTCCAAAACATCTCAGTCTGCACACTCGCAATTTTTCCCCCCAAATTTTCAACTCCTGCTGTCCCTTTGATTTGCTCATTCCTAATCCTGTCCATTCTGGTTAAAAAAAACACTTAAAGAAACCCTCAACATCTAAAATTCAGCCTCCTCTGCTTCCTGTCTCTTTGTCATTGCCACTGTCTCTAAACCATACAACAAGGCTGCTCTCACTACTCTCTTATAAATCTTTTCTTTCACTTTTGCTGCAACCCGTTTTCACACAACAATCCTAAGACTCCATCCACTGCACCCTGCCTTCTCTTCTTCACCTGCTTTCCTCTCTCTTCATTTCCCTGGACAATTGATCTCAAGTACCTTAACTCCTGCACTTTTGTGACCTCTTATCCCTGTGGCATGACTGCTCTACCTGGCTACATTTAATTCATACGCATGTATTCTGTCTTTTGCATTTGTGGTGCTCCTCCTTGGCATGAAACCATACTACTGTTCACAAAAAGTGACCTCTTTTCTGAGCCTAGCTTCCACAAATCTCTCCCAATTCTTCGTTGTGTGGCTCATCAACTTTTTTTGCTCTGTAGGAGTCACAATTCTGTACATAATCCTTGTTTTTGAAGATCATACAAGTACACTATTTCTTCATTCCTTGGGCATCATCTCATTCTTCAGAATCTCATTCAGAAACGACCTTCTAAAAACACGTCAGCTTCAAGACATGTCCATACCTCTACCGGTATGTCATCAGGTCCCACTGCCTTTCTCTTTTTCATTCTTTTCAAAGCTTTCCTCACTTCATTCTTGCTAACCTTTGCTACATTCTGTTCTACTAATTCTACGCCATCTAGCCTTCTTTCCCTGATATTTTCAACTTTTATCAGCTCCTCAAAATACCAATTTCTTCACCCTGGGAATGCACTCAACCACTTCATCTATCTCGCTTCAGAATCTCTCTTTCACTTCTAACTCACAGCCAGCATGTGGTGCATATAGCCACTGACAAAATTTACAATTACGCACTCAATTTCTACCTTTAGACACATCACCCTATCTGACACTTTTTTCAACAACATATTCCTCCTTCAGGACTACCCCAAATAAATTTCTCTTCCTATCCACACCATGGTAGAACAGTTTAAATCCTGTACCAATGCTATAAGCCTTTGGTACAGGAACATTGTTCTTGGAAATGCTATACTATGGAAACTAGAAGTGGCGAGAGGATTGGCGGAACCACAGTTTTAAAATGCGTGGACCCCTTGAGGTGAGATCAAGTGTACTGGGGCAGTTTGAGCAGGGTTGAGTGTCCTGGGGCAGTTTGAGCAGGGTTTGAGTGTGCTGAGGCCACTTGAAGCAGGCTTAAGTGAGACTTGGGGTGGCTTGAGTTGGAGTGCTAAGCTGAGTCATTCTCTGGGGTGCTGGGTGGAAATGAGACATCTTTAGTTCAGGTGTGGCCTCGCGTGTGTGGACAGGCTCATGTGCATCCTCTGGAGTACTGACAGGCTCATTTCCGCCCTCTGGAGTGCTGACAGGCTCATGTGCGCCCTCTGGAGTGCTGACAGGCTCATGTACACTCTTTTGGGGTGCTGATAGGCTTTAATGAACATTTGAGAAGGCTGACAGGCTCAAATCTGTCCTCTTGAGTCCTGACAGGTCCAGGTAGATTATTATTTGTACTAAAATGCTTGGAATACCTACCTGGAATAAGACTAAGAAGCTTGAAGACACTCACTGGTTTACTAAGTGGCTTGGAAAAACTGCAGTTTCTTCAAGATGGGTAAAGTTTAAACATGTTTACAGTTAGAAAGATGAACTCAGACAAGCTTAGTAGATGCCTTGTGGACATTGACATGGGTCTCAGGCAAAATAAATTTTCAGGCATACAATTAAGAACATCTACCATTTTAAACACGAACAAACAATGACAGACAAACAAACAGAGTCATTAAAATTCTCAGAACAGCAATTCAGCTAAGTCATCCATAAAGAAAAACAGGTCATTGCAAAAAGATTCTGTGTGTCTTATATAGCCCAGATAGCTGAAGAACACTCAAGCTCAAAAAATGCAGTAAAAATAAAGAGCTCGTTAATATAGATCCATAACTTAACGGACAAACACAAACAAACATTCAGAATTCCAAGCATGGCAAAGCAGCACATGTCAAGGGATAGTGCTTGCTATTCAGAATACGTTGCTGGAGAGGCACAATTTACAGAACCATTTAGTACAGAGGAATCTTTCAAAGAACGGGCTGGAACTTGATGTCTGCAAAAGGGGTATAAAGGTTCTAAACAAAACTGGTTGGTACAGAGGTTTACACTACAAAACAAGACCGGTTTTATTTAGTTTATTTTACTTTTAATGTTGAGCTATAATAGTTGTATTATTTAATTTTTTTTTAGTTGACAAAAATCGTGTCTGCATACTCTGATTTGTCTTCTCTGTTGTTTTATTTTTTTTATTCAATAATCTGGTTTAGAATAATGGTATAAATTAATATATGAATAAAAATACAAAGGCATAGGAAATTAATAAAAGAGGCAACATTCTGTCAGTTTTAAAGAAAAAGGTGAATGTACTTTATGAGCAGTGAAAATGAACCCGCTAGCCCTGTTTATAGTGAAGTATACAAACGTTGATTATTGATCTAATTCTAAAAAATAACATTTTTTTGATATTAAGAAATGTTTTGCATCTATTTATACATTTTCAGGCTCAGCAACTCAACCTCCTAATCCCTATAATCACAGTTCTACACCCAACTGAAGAAGTAGACGAGTAACAATGTGTTGAACCACTTGTCATTTGTAGGGACTCATTTAAAACTTATTATTATTAAAAATATTGACTTTTTTATTAAAGTAAATAAAGGTTACACACTGTAATGTCTAACTGTACAACAACAAAAAAGCACAGACCTTTTTTTTATTGCTGTTGTCATTGCCAGTCTCAGTGCCTTTTGTTAAGCCTGGCACCAGCTATAATATAACATATTCTGCTTCATTTTGTCGCTAGTAATGTTTATTAATTCGTCTTAATAAAAATTGCTAATGAGTTAAAAGAATATTATATTTCCCCCCAAAATAATTTCAGTTCTTAAAATAGAGCCACATTTCACTTTTCCAACAGTCATTTCTCAGATAATGAATTCCACTGTGTGCACAATGTTAGACTTTCAGGGTGGGCATGGTTTGGGGCCCAGTATAAAGTCTTTTCATGGAGCCTAAAAATCCCTGGCATTGCCCCTTCCTGCTCATTTTGCATGGGTTAAAACAGTGTGGCTTTGTAAACACACAATGTGTGTGCCTGGTGCCTGTCTGCAGTCCAGATTTATCTCCTCTTAAAAATGTATGTTCCATCATCAAGCAACTATGGACTATTAAGCAACTGCAAACTACCACAGTTAGTATTTTGAATTTCATTCTTTAACATTTTACCCTCCTAGATATTTTATCTGGAGAGGAGAACACGGGAAAACCAAATTCATCAGTTTACAAGGATGATCCTTTAATGAAAAGATGCCTCCAACAGAAATAAGTCCCTTTACATTTGTGAGAATAAAAGCAAAACGGAAATCAGCTCACAAAACGAAGTTTTCAAAAGCAGCAGCAAACAAAAGGAGGGAACTTGAAACATAGAAAGGTAAACATACTTGAAACATACAAAGAGCTGGAAACATTTCAAGATGACGCATTAAAAAAGCAGTTTGTTATGAGCACTTATCACTCCTTACCTTTTTTTTGTCATTTTAGTTAATTGGCTTATTTTCCCTTGTTTGGTGATTTTCGTTTAGGTAGTTAAATGCCTTTGTGTTATTGGTTTGTTTGCAGTCACGTCAAGGACTTTTAATTTATACTCTTGGTTTCCATTTGTCCTTGTGCTTGTTTTAACTTAACTTATGTCACATGTTGTCCCGGATTCTCATGTTTTATTTTTCCTCTCAGTTTCCCGTTTCCTAAATAAAATATTTAGTATTTTTCCACCTGGCTTCCCTGGCTCCTCTCTGGGCCGAGCACTTCCATACGGGTTCCACAATGCGATCGGGACAGAAAACAAGCACCAAACATATTTGGGGCCAGTGTTGACTGCCAGGTGAGCGCTACATTTCAGATTTTTTTTTTCTGGTTTTGCAATTGCAGCTTGATGGAGGTGGGACAAGGCGGTTGTGGACTGTGAGAATATGGATTATTAAAGCACTGAGGAGAGGGATTTTCCTCCGAGGATGATGCATTCTAGGCATATCTGACCAGACATATTCTTCCTAGTTTCACACTCCTAAATTCCCACGAGGTTCTTCTTAATTTCGCCATTCCCCTAGGCTTCTCCCTAATTTCATCCGGTGCACTATTAAGCGGCCCCTAACCACAAGTAAACCTCAAATCTAGGTCTCGTCGTAAGCGCTCCTTTTGCCATAAGTGCGCTTCCCAGCGCAAACCCGTGGTGCCGTTTCCTACTCCATGCATTCGGTGTGGGTTCCTCACAGTCTGGCGCCTCTACGGCTACACCCACAATTCAGCATGCGGATGCGAAAAAAGGGTGCAATAAGCAGGACGGTTTCTCCTGTTCTCCGGGGGGTGTCCCCATTAATACCATCCAGTGCCATAAGTGGTATAAGGTCACCCAAATGCAGTTTGAAAGACTGGTTGAAAGCATGCCAAGACACATGAAAGCTGTGATTAAAAATCATGATTATTTCACCAAATATTGATTTTTGAACCGTTCCTGAATTAAATGTTAGTATTGTTGTTTTTAAACGAAAATAAACCATTTTTCCTTGTATTATTATAGGTTTGAAAGCAGTGCAGCATTGTGCTTGTTTTGACCGTTTATCATTTTCTGCAAATACTGTAAATAGTAAATTGTTGCATGTAATTTCAGAGACATGTCGTCAGTAGTTTATAGAATAAAAGAACAATGTTAATTTTACTAAAACATATACCTAAAAAAAGTAAAATCAGACTAATAATTTTATAAATTGTCTCTATTTTTTTCCAGAGCTGCATATCCTTCATTCATTCATTCATTCATTCATTATCTTCCACTTAATCCTCTATTAGGAGCTGGTCAATGACATGAAGAGAGCTGGCACCATTGTTTTCAAGGTTACTGTAGGTAGTGCACTAAGACGTCATAGTTCAAAGTCGTGCATGGCACGGAAGGTTCCCCTGCTTGAATCAAGTCCAGGTTCTTCTTAAGTTTGCCCATGACCATTTGGATGATCCAGAGTAGTCATGGGAGAAACTTTTGTGGTCAGATGACACCAAAATAGAACTTTTTGGTTTTATTGCCACTCCAAATCTATGGAGGGAGCTCAAACTGTGTTTCTCAGCGACAGCCCAGAAACCAGGCTGGTCTCTAGAAGATCTGTGTGAAGGATTGGGCCAAAATCCCTGCCGCAGTGTGTGCAAACCTGGTGAAAAACTACAGGAAACATTTGACCTCTGTAACTGAAAACAAAGGCTATTGTACCAAATATTAACATTGATTTTCACAGGTGTTCAGATACTTCTTTACAGCAGTAACAAACAAATAAATTATTAAAAAAAAAAATCATACAATGTGATTTTTTTTAGATAATGTCTCACAGTGGACATGCACCTAAGATGAAAAATTGGGACCCCTTCATGATTTCTAAGTGGGAGAAATTGCAAAGTCGCAGGGTATTCAAATATTTATTTCCTCACTGCATGTGCATTATTATTATTATTATTATTATTAGAGTTATCATTATTTTAATGGGTCCCATTTATTCATACAAGTTCAACACTTACTAATGCTGCATTTTATATTTTTCCTCAATCAGTAAGCTTTACTCATGGAGTAAATCTCAAGTCATTTCTTCATGCTAAAATTTAAAAAAAGAAGAAAAACGGCTCTCACAGTTGGATCATGGAACAGAGAAAATGAAGTCTCTACAATTGGATTAAAATTTGATGGTAGGCCCAGTTCATCTGTAAATAAATTAAAACTAATGGTTTAAGTATTGTAATACAGGGTAATATAGTAAAGACTTTGAGCACTTTCATTTTCACTTGGATTCAGAGGCTTCTCAAAATGTTTAATTTCTGAATTAATTAGCTGACATGGCCACTCTAGGGCGATCAATTGCTAAAAATGTTATCAACTTGTAAATAATTTCTCTTTGTTATCTTATGGACTTAATGGTAAGTGTTTTAAAATTGCATTGTGATACTTCCAAGAGTTTTTTGCAACAACAGTTTTTCTTTCACTGCATCACAGCTGTATTTTTACAGCATTGTGTTGACACCTGACTGTTCCATACCAGCAAACTGCTAAAATGTATGCTTGAATATAGATTGTCAAATTTGCTGAAATTCAGTTAATCAATGATATGTGATTAGTTGCATTTGACTGCTACTTTCCATCTCCATTAACATGGTACAGTAATGGTGTTGTTCATTAACAAAATATCTCTACATTTTTGTTTTATCAAAAAATCCGGCACTTTGTTATTTGTCTTGTGAGATTGTATTTATCTAATATTGAGATCCTTTATGGAACACATGTAATTTTATTATGCATATCTTGGCAGGGCCTCCCAATGAACACTAGGATAACACTTCAGCAAATAATCCAGCATCCTACTTAAGAAGCTTATAAATGCATGAATAATACAATGAATTGCTAATGACTCAATGGGTAATACTTTAAATATTTAACTTTAAATAACCAAAACTTCAAAATTGTTGTTAACCATTGACATTAAAATGATTTTAAGGGATCAGATTAACTACTGAAACTGTCAACTGATATTGTCCTCTGGGAACTCCCACGGACAGTGCATTTTTTAATAGGGAATAGCAGGGCTAAGTTAAAGGATTTAGCAGCTGCAGTAGCAGTAAGCTTCAGTTAAGTTTAGCAAAGTGTAAAATTGTTAAACCACCAAGGCAACACAAACCTTGGTGTTTAGTGTATAAATCACCATATTTTCCTATTTCACAAAGCTAAGACTAAGCTCTTGTTATGAGTAAATACATACAGCAGCAGTGATTGTATCTGACTTCATGGCTGACTAACAATTTAAACCATTATGTTTTCCTCTCTAGACTCAAGATTAGAAGAAAAAAAAAATATTGGCATGGCTTAACTAATACTAATATGGTCACAATAGCAATACAGTGTTCACACTTATTAGGAAATTTGCTTTTCGCAATACATATTTTTATTAAACAACAGTGCTCTCGGTCAAGCCACAATCTTTATAATCCCCAAACTTAATCACTTAAGAAATTATGATGCCCTGGCTTTTTTAGGAAAATATACAGTACATAGGTGAGAATAATTATTGGGCAGATATTATTGTGCAAATTATTGTCATGAGCAGGTTATGTGATGTCTTAGTTGTCTCGTTTGGTCTGCATGTCATTAATTAGTATATGTAATTAAGTAATTGTTGTGTCTGTTCTTAATTATTGTCTGCTGTGCTGTCCCGTCATATGACTGCACTTGTATAAATTTATACCTGCCTTACCTATTTGTCAGCGTTATTCGTCAGTTTGATTTATTAAATACTTCACTTTATTAAACTCTGGACTAAGTTTTTATGGCACACACAGCCAAAGGATGACAGAAAGCAAGAACCATGGTATTGCAGAAACATCGAAGGCTATTTTTGTTTGATTTTGGATGTTTCCAACCTGTCGCTCTCTGGCAATATTCATGGGGAATTTTAAACTCCGGACAAAAAGGCGCCAGTGGACTTCGCTGAGACTTCACTGTCCTTCAGTCATGTTTCAACATCTGGTTCCGCTCAGATGCTTCTGCATTCATCCCTCATCTCCATGATATGACCCACTTTTGTTTCTGTTGACCTCCACTCACCTGTCTCCTCTGATGCTCCTCCGTGTATTCTGAGATTTTGCTGGTTGCCCCCTTGCTGCACATCTGCTTCACGCCTTCCTGCATTGCGTTCGGCCGTTAGTTCGTTGGCGCCTGACGGAAATGTGTGGTGCAGCTCGGCACTGATGGCCTGGAGAACGCGATGGTGGTTACCTTTCATGCGCTCAAAGAATGCCTATGTGCATATCTGGGCTTCCGTACCCCAGCGTGGAGATCCATGATTGGCGATCGCTTGAAGATCCATAGTTGCCGTTGACTCCAGTATCACCAGTATCTACTAGACTTCATTGCTGTTGCACTCTCGCTGGATGGCACTCGCACGGCCAAGCAGATGGTCTGGAGCAGTTTTATATTGTTTTTGTGTGTGTGATCCAGCTCTTTGTGTGCACCTGTTGGAGAACCGAAACCGATTTGCAGAATGTTGTCACTTGATGGACAACCCAACCTGATTGTGTGTTTGTTCCTGCAGATTGTGGGCCCTGGACAGAGAAATCGACTTGAGTAAGTGTGTGTGTGTTCCAGCAACATGCGGACACCTGATAGAAAAAAAGTGTTGGTCAGGACCAGTTGAGTGAGGATACAGCTGTCTTTGCTCACCTTTTTGTATTGCAGCTTTATAATGTAGGGGTTGTGTCATAGATGTGTCCCAAAGTTGACTGTTTTTTGTTTTGTTTTTAAGATTACTTAATAATTTCCTAATTCTGCTTTGAATTTATTCCTCCAGGTTCTCCGGTTTCCTTCAACAGTCCAAAAATATGGATTAAAGGTAAAATGACTGCGGTAAATTGACTTATATAATGTGTGTTTGTGGCTGTGTTAATGCATGTGTGCCCAACGATGGATTGGTGCCCTGTTCTGGGTGTATCTGCCCAACGCCCGTGACGGTCTCCCCTGGATGAACCGCGACCTTAGTAAAACATTAGGCGGAAGATAATGAATATATGAATGAATCCACAAAAAAAAAAACTATTATTCTGATGATTTGCACTGAGGTGTGAGGAGTCTCGCCAGTAGCTGCTGATGCCACTTCTCAATAAGGCTTCCAAATGATCAATATCCGGACGACGTTATTTTCATGTGGAAAACGGCTGATTCACATAAGTAGTTTGATCCAAAAAATACTGTCAAATATGTGGGACATTTGTGCCACATACCCTTTTTCTTTAAAATAACGTACAAGTATGTGTACAATAATTGTATTCTTACACTTGTAATATTATAATTTAATACAAACATAAATATAAACAAACATCTAAATAACCCTGATCAAAAGTTAACATAACCCCGCTTATAAAACCATGTATTGTCCTCTTTAACATCAATGACAGCTTGAAGTCTTATGTGGTAGTTAATGTGGATAAGGCTCTTTATTTTCTCAGATGTTAAAACTGCCCATTCTTCTTGGCAAAAAGCCCCCGGTTCCTGTAAATTCCTGGGTTGTCTTTAATGAACTGCATGCTTGAGATCTTCCCAGAGTGGCTCAAGTATTTTAAGGTCTATTTTGAGGCCCATGAGCGTTCTTCGGGTCCGTATCCCTGCCAATTGGAGCACAGCCTCAACCTCTTGATTAGCTTTCTCCACTTGGCTGTTCGATTCTGGGTGGAAACCAGAGGTGAGGCTGACTGTAGCACCCAGGGATTTACAAAGAGCTCGCCACATCTGGGAAATAAACTAAGGACCTCTGTCCAAGACAATATCAGCCGGAATACCATGTACCTTAAAAATGTGATCAAAGAGTATTTCAGATGTTTCTATTGCTGAGGGAAATTTGGACCGAGCAATAAAGACGTACCATCTTGGAGAAATGGTCCACCGCAATAAGGATTACCAACTCAAGAGGGAAGGCCACCAAAAATACCTTTGTGATGGTACAGTTGTCGCCAGGGTGGCAAGCGAACTGGGATTCGTGAGTCCTTAGTTCAAACAGAAGTGGGAAAAAGGAGTTCGGACTGTTGAGATCTAGGGTCGAGGCCTCCTGAATCTTTTTTTCTCAACACCCAGGAACAGCTGCCTATGACTAACTTTCCAGGTAGGACAAGGTCATGAGTGGGAGTAGTGGCTTCATTACTGGTATAAAGGCAGGACAAGTGTTCTGGATACCAGGGGGATAGGTCATGGTAAAGTTGAACCTACTAAAAAATAGTGCCCATATTGCGAGATGCGAATTGAGGTACTTAGCAGTCTGGAGCCTGTCTGTAAGACAGGTTCTTGTGATCGGTCCAGATGACAAAGGGTAACTCTAGCCAATGCCTCCATTCTTCAAGTGTGAATTTTATGGCCAGGAGTTTGTGGTTACCAACATTATAATTTCTTTCAGCTGGGGTTTGTGGAAATAGTAGGTCCACGGATGGAGTAGGTTTTCAGTGCCTGAACGCTGTGAGAGAATGGCTTCCACCCCGGAGTCTGAGGCGTCTACTTCCACAATGAATTGCTTGGCTGGATCGAGTTGAATAAGTACCGGAGCTGATGTGAAATGACACTTTAGGGTATTTATGGCTGTTTCGGCAGCAGGAGACCAGGAGAAGGCAAGTTTGTTTGAGGTCAGACGGGTCAGAGGTCAGACATAATTCTGACTGTAACTGTGAATAAACCTCCGGTAGAAATTGGCAAAACCCAGAAATATTTGCAGATCCTTTCTGCATGATGAGATCGGTCATTCAACAACGACTCTGTTCTTTTCAGAATCTGCACTGATGTAACCAGGTTGGATGAAGAATCCCAGGAAGGAAATGGTGTCTGTGGTGGGAGGGCGTGATGGGCAGAGTCTGCAGACGGGAGACGGGCCAAGGACGCAGATCAGGTAAATGGTAAAACCTGTCTGGGATGGATGAAACTAATTATCTCTTCCCCTGTTTCTCAGTAAAAAAGAAAATTAGTTTAATCAGTCCCAGACAGGTTTTACCATTTACCTGATCTGCGTCCTTGGCTCGTCTCCCGTCTGCAGACTTGCACCACAGTGTCCTTGTGAAATTCACACTTCTCAGCCTTGACAAACAACCCGTTAAGTGTGAGACGGGACAGGACCTCATAGTTTTTCTCAGTGGTCACTGAGAGCTTTGGGACATTTTAAGATGTCATCCAGGTACACAAAGACAAAGTGATCGATGAAATCCATCAAAACATCATTAACCAGAGCTTGGAAACAGGCGAGGAATTGGTGAGCCTGAAAGGTAGAACCCAGTACTCAAAATGGTCCATGGGGATATTGAAAGTTTTCCACTTATCTAGTTTGCAAATGCGCACCAGATGGTTGGCGTTGTGCAGGTCGTGTTTGAAGAATATGGTGGTGCCCTCGAGTGACTCAAACACTGAACTGGAAAGAGGCAAAGGGTCTTTATTACACACTGTAATAAGATTAAGTCTGTGATAGTCAATACAGGGTCGGAGAGTCTAATCCTTCTTCTCCATGTAGAAAACGCACGTCCCAATGGTGAAAAGGAAGGACGTATGAGACAGATGGACGTATAAGACTGGCCAGTCTATGATATCTCCCCCAGTCTAGATTCATTACAAAGAATAACAGGGATGGACAGACGAGGGATTTAGAGTTTGAGCCCGACAGCAACCCCAGAGCAACTGTCGTTCACAAGCATTCGTGTGCGGTCTTCGGTAGACAGGCGCATGTGACCTAGCTGCATCAGGCACATATGCCCTAACTACTCTGTAAGTTGGCTGAAGGAGGATAAACTGGAGTCTCAACATGTTGGAACAAACTTTGAGGAGGGGAGTATAATTCTTCTCTTAGTGTGGTACATTCACGGCAATGTTCATGAATCCTACAGTCAATGGAGATCGCTTAGTTTATTAGGTCTTGAAGACTGGTGGGTCTTTGTCACGCAGATGGTCATTCAGGACTCAGTAAAAAACAGTGCAGAGGGAGGAGTCACCCCAGCCTGGATCCGCTGCCAGAGTGCTAAACTCGACTAAGAATTTGGCAAGAGAACGAGAACCTTAACGCAAGTCCAGTAGGCAGTTGGCTTGTTGATTGAGGTGGGTGTCGAGTGAGCTGGGGTCTGTGTGTTTGATGGTTCCATGTTGACTTGAGAATTCTGTTAGGGTGTTGTAGTTAAATAGGAACCAGAAATCGTACACACAGGAGACCACCCAGGATCAAAGTTCAAATCCGGAAATTTATTGCAGACAAGGGCAATGTAAAAAATAGGTACACGAGGATGACCACGGCTGCTAGAGGACACAGACAGGACAAAAGGCACAAGGTGAATAATCATGAAATAAGGCACAGGACACCCTCGGAATGAATGTAAGCAGCAGTGCTAGTAAACCAGTTCTCTGACACAGAAGCAGTGGAAACCTGGAGAATATTAAGATGAGTAATTACTCTGTTAATTTCCATCAGGTGAGGTGAGTCAGTGATCATGTGATTAATCCGGCTGCAGCAGTAGACTTATAAAGAGGCAGTGACACTTAACAATTACATTGTGGAAAGTTTAGTAGTAATTTAGTTTTTACATATTATATATTTTTTTAATTATAGTGTTTTATAAAAGCAATACGGCACTTGATGTTAAATAAATCATGAAAAAGTTGTGCAACAACTGTAATTGTGAGCCTAGAGATGGTTTGGCACAGTGTCCTGGGAGTGTCTGTTCTTGTATAAGATTAAGTGGTCAAGATAATATGATAAAATGAGATTATATACAACATAAGCAAGAATTAAATAAAACCTACATTTTTAAACTAAATTTAGAATTTAGCCTTCTAGTGCTTCAAGGAAAAATATAATTTATTTTAGGAGTAAATGCTTATGTTTTAAATCCTTAGACTTTTGACAAACAGAGTAAAACGAGAAGTTGGCCTTAATCTCATGTTGGGGACTTTTTAAATTTAGTAAGCTTGGCTGGCTGAAGTCCTTGTGCCTGTAAATTGGATATTAGAAGAAGATATAAAAGGGGCTGTGTGTGCTTCTAGCAAGGAATTATAGCATCCAATATCCCTTCGGCTCGAGAACACCCTCATCTAATAAAGGCAGAACTTTATTGGTCCTTAACTTTATGAAGCTCTATATTCACAAAGAAACACGAAGATATTTGCATAGGTCTCTCAGGCTGGGGTTATGACTATGTTTCTTTTGGCTTTTAAAATCTGTGTTTTCAATCTGCATACAGACATCAAGATTCTAAAAGCTTTATGCCATTCTCTTTTTCACTCTATCTCTCTTTCATTACAAAAAACTACATTGCACTTCCTCTGTTCAGATGCACACACAGCTATTCTTGATAATCCTAGAAGGAGGAAACACCATCACAGAGTGTGAAATTAAATACATTACAGCATTAGGGATTAAAGTGTTTTATAGGCAGTTGCTCACCCACACTAAACTTTAGCTTTTTAAATCCTAACATTTTATCTGGGTTAGAACCAAAAGCTGGGAAAGGACTGGGCTGTGTGCAAGTTTCACAAAACAGAATTTATTTTAAAAAATACGGTTTATTTACAACTGAGATCACAGTTGCTAAATAAGTGTAACTATTTGTCATGCAGGATGAATAAAGCAACTTTAAGGTGAAAATTTTGTGATTGTCATTTAAATTTGGGTCTGTAATTGCTGTGTGTTTGTAGTGTTTTATGTTTAAAAACTCTTTAATGCAATTTTTTCATGCCACATTGGAGGCAGTTTGTGCATTTTATAAAAAGTGATCTAATGAAACCCTATGACATTGTATTACAATTTCAACATTTATATTTTAATTTATATGTTGTAGATAATGAAACATGCTTATTTGAGGTAACATCAGAAGTAAAAGTTTAAGAGTTAAGCCATACATTTACAAAAAAGGGCTTTAAAGAAATAGTTATCTGCAAAGTTCAAAATAGCTGTTTCTCCCCCAATCTGTAGGCTGACAAAAAAGGCTTTGGAATATGGTTGTGGTGTAAAGTGAAAATTTTTTTTTACCAAATGTCAATATGTTGTAAACTTAATGTCTACAAACTTACAAACTTAATGTTGTAAACTTTTTAAATTGCTCAAATCTGTGCATAATTCAAATTGGTTATCATTGTTGTGTGCACAGAGCTAAATGCTTTAATATTATCAAATTAAAGAAATCAGTCAGTCTCCCTTCCAGCATTCAGTAGTAAATCCTCAAGAATTGGCCTAATGCCCTGGGTGTAAAGGATTATGACAAGATACTCTCCCTCTGTTTACTGCTTTTGAAACAGGAACATAGCTGTATTAGTGTGCATCACCAATCATCTCTTCATACAGGGTCTTAGATTAAATACTATAAGTAGTTTTTTTCAAGTGACAATTCAATTATTCTCCCTGACTATAAACAGAAATGATTGGAGGCTCATGCACACTCATAAGTGTAAGTGTCATGTGTGTTAATGGAAACATAATAAGCAGGTAAATAAAACATCAGAAAAAGGAAAAAATATGTGATTCCACTGGCAGAGGCTGCACTGCAAATTTAAAAGGAGCCTTTATAATATGGGACTTGATAGTGTTCATTCACACCCTTTCCTGTCATGTCCTCTTTCTTCCAATTCAAATTGAAGGATTATGGGGAGGAAATGCTTTGATTGTACACAATGGGTATCTATCTTTTGTTGACTCTAGGGATGAGAGAAAATCCCTGACAAAACCAAATATAAAAATCTAAAATGCTGTTTATGAAAAAAAGGAGGGGGAGGGGGGGGGTTAAAACTAACATAAAATAAAGTAATAATTTAAACAGTTACATTTATAATTTCTTTATACAGACAGCAAAAGAAAAATATTTAGGATGACAAATTGTCATTCTAAATTCACCATTTCTAAAACCAAGTAATGTAATATTTTAGGTTTGCTTTAAAGCTCTCTAATTGTATTAAATGTAAAAATTTCCAATACATGTCTGTCACAAGAGTGAAAACAAAAACGTGTTGCTTATGAACTGCTTAGAAATGTTTGCCAGCTTGTGAATATTTGGGTTGGGAAATTTTCACTTTATTAATTTAATTTTTGTCATTCGTTGGAAGAAACACCAGACAAAGCACTTCAACCACTTATTCATCTCTTTCTCAATTTCTCTCTCAATTTAACCTTCCACAACCTAGTCAAGGAAAAGGTAAATAGCAATACTTAGATCCAGTTGTTTCCTACCGTCCATCTCATGTCCTCATTAAAACACTCAAGAAGTGGATTTTTCGTTTCACTTTTAGGCTTGGATTACAGTTTTTTTTAAACAGTGACACAGGGCATGCATTGTCAAGCCCCATTATTCCCAATTAATTATTAAGTCTTGTAAACAGTGCTGTGATCCATTTTCTGTGAGAGACTGAGCTGTAAAGTAAGTTGAAATGAGAGGGTGCAGGGGATTATCAGTGGATTTACACATATACAGTTTCAGTTAAGTTCCTCAGGGTCAACCCAGAAGACCTTCACCCATCAGTGGTTTAAAGAGTTTTAGCCACCCAACCTCAGAGCCGATTGTACTGCACTGAGTGGCCCAAGAAGGGGGAAACCCAAAACATCAAACATAGCCTCTCATTTAAATTCCTTCTTGCGGGCCATGGGATTATGTTTAATGAGATAGGAAGCATGGGGAGACAGCTGACTCCTCTGCCATCCACTGAGAGAGATGCATGTGGAGGTATGCTGCTCTATTTACAACCTCAGACACTTTAATGCACATACAATGACACAAGCAAAAACCATTAGCAAGGGAGTTTTCACAGGTTTACAAAATAAAGAGAAGTCTGAATAACCCATTAGAATAGATCTGTTAGCAATTCATCATTTTATTGGAAAGTGAAAACTGTCTCCAGAACACCAGTCGAAGCATAGTTCTGTCTAAAATATATTTGAAGGTTTAGTAGACTATCACATCAATAGCACAAGATGAAATAGAAGCAGATAACATTTTTTTGCTGGCTAGGTGTGCAGAAAAATGCTATAGTGTTCCTGTTACTCATAGTTTTTTTGCCAGGGAGTTTTGGCAACCTGTGCCAATACTGTGACTTCCCAGGAGCTAAGGAGTCTCACTTTAGTTGCCAAAGGCTGACCACACAAACACACACACACACACACACACACACACACACACACACACACACACACACACACACACAGCAGTCAACTTACTTTATTATCACTTTTATTCTGCCCTTTTGTCTAACCATTTATATCTGAACACTCGTCTCCTGAGTTTGACAACACTGTGCCTCTCTTTGTCAAAATTTACTTTCTCTGAACTGTTTTCTTTTGCTTTTGTTTCTTTTCCTCTTTCTCTATGGATGTCATCTCTCTACAGGAAACGATCAACCACATCTTGACTGTTTGGCGGCATACAAAATAGGAGTAATAGAGACAGGGGGTGGAGGGGTATGCGAAAAGGAGCAGCACTCTAAAAGAATCATCTCACTTTCATTATCTCTGCATGGCACTCTTTCTTGAATTCTGGCTCTAGTTCTCTCTTTCCCATTTTGTCACTTTCTTGTTTTCACTAATAATGCTTTGCAAATTTATGCATGCAAATAATTATGTAAAAAACGTTTCCCTAACATGTCAAAATGAAGTTTTAACCAACATCAACCACATAATTTCTAGACAAAGATTTTAACACTGACATTTTGCAGAGTGGTAAGGATACTGAACTGGCCTTGTGGTCAGTTTTTAGACACTTAATAGTTTTCTGGATGAATGACACTGCATGAGCTGATTTACTTAAAAAAATCACAAAAAAATTTAAAGCTTAATGAATTTTTGCAACTTTCATAAAAAAAAAAACATTCATATTCATTGAGACCTTGACTTCAAATAAATGTAGGATGAAGGTGTTAATTAGCCAAACTTAAATGGTCGAGGGAAATCTTCCTACAATGTTTTATTACACATTGAGAATGTAAGAAGCTCAGCGCTTCTTCCCTTTTGTTTGAGTTTATTAACTTCATTTAGGTTCTTTAGTTAATTACCTCTCCTTTCGTTTATTGGTTGTACTTGTGTCATGTGACATAGACTTTTTGTTATTTATCCTTGCTCCTCCCGTTCCTGCTCTGTCGGATGTTGTCAGTTATATGTTTTTGCGTTCCGGTGGTGTCTTATTCTCTGTGTTTGCGTGTTCCGCAACACTCATTAAAAGTATCCTACTTATTTCACCCTCGTCTGGCAACCTGCTCCTTTCAGCGCGCCGCTGCGCGCTTCATGTTTGGCTTTGACACGCTGGGCGTCACACTAAATATTCAGAGTAAAATTAAAATACCTTAGTAATATAAACAATGTATTAATTTTGCTCATTTAAGGTCACTGTTGTATATATTTGTCCTCACCTCATTTTTAATATTTGAAGATTTATGGCCAAAAATACCGACTGCAAACATATTGCATGAGCCTATTGCATGAGAGGTCCTCATAATGACAGTATGACTTTCAATTTATATTTTCAGATTTTTTTTCTGAGTATACTGTAAATAATTGAACATGGAGCAACTAATGTTTTCATTAGTTCACTCAAACATGCTTATCTGTACTGCAAAAAACATTTGCATATGAAAGGCCACTGTCCACAGCAGTAGGTGGAATACTATTATGTTTCTCAGTTGTGGAAATCTGGCAGAAACTGAAAGTCAACAGTAATTAACGACTGTTCCACTGATCTTAAATTTCAACAGGAAAGCTTAATGTAACCGAATGCAGATTATTTGTGTTTAAATGCAAATGTTTGCTGTAAATGGGTGACAAAAAGGATATTTAATAATTATACAATGTTTAACATTACAGTAAGATATTTGCATTAAATGTAATTCTATAGTACTGTGGAAAAATGTGTTTGTACACCTTGCACTCCAGAAATACTTCTTTAAACACAATCCTTGTAAAGCATAGGTACTGTATATGGCTTGGTAAACTCTCCTTGGGCTATAACTACACAGTAAGCATAAAGAAAATGTACTTTTTCACTCTATTCTTTCCGCTGATGTCTGGAAATGCAGGACTTTCTACATTAGATGGTACCATGCTGTAAAGAATAACAATGTATAAAGAAAAAAATCATAAAACTCTTAGGTTGGGTTGGTAGGATCGCAATAAGTAAGTAAACTAACCTGTTTCGAGTTCACTTGTTGTCCAGTGAGTCCTGACTCACAAGTGTAATGGCTAAAGAAGATGGTCTGACATCTTGGAGTTTTTAAGGTAGTCCTGGAGACAGGAGACGGACCCATCATTATCACGGACGTTACTGACAGGGATATACAGTTATACTTATAAGGTTCTTGTGAAAAGATTCTTTCCTAATAGATTTCCATTTTTTTCATCCAATTACAAACATATTTTAGACTGTCTTTAGCTCAATTTCTCTCTTAGAAATATGTAACTGAGTGCTACTTATTTACATTGTCTTAACTACTTCCTTGTCTAATTGTTTTCTTTTGAGCTGCCTCTAACTCTTTATCCACAACACTGTCAGAATGCCACAGCAATGGCATTAGGATGCTTGTATATGTACTTAGGATCCAAGGGACTTTTGTTCAAATCACACACAGTGTTCTGATGGACAAAGACTGAAATCTATTAATACGATGAATTACTTTGTCTATTAAAAGTTTTGTTTTGCACAGTCTGTACCTTAGTGTCCTACATTGTCTGGTCTTCTAAGTCCTCTATTGAGCCATGGTCCTCATAATTTTTTGTTCTTATAAAATAATAGAAGTCTTCTCACCGGATAGGACAACTTAGAAACTCATTACACTTAAAAGACCAGCAACACATGTTTAATATTTTATTCTTTACAGTATTAAATACTATTAAAACTGCTTTTTTTGTTAACCAGTTACAAACTTAATCTGTAGTTAATATTTAATGAGTAGCAATATTGTGGAATTGATGTTAACCTATTTTGACATATACACTCAAAGAAAGTCTCCTGAGTCCTTTTAACAGTCATGAAATTTTTATCACAAGCCAAAAAAGGCTATTGAAAATGTTGCCTATTTAAATCAGGCTTTAATAGACACTGATTGCAAATAAAAATGAATATGACTCAGACTTACAATAAATCTGAGAACCTGGTTCCATTGTTCATTTTTTCTGTTACAGAGAATTAATGAACTTATGTGGACTAAAAATATGAAAGAAGTAGAGATAAGAGAATTATTCTGTGCCAGTAAAGTGGGGATATTATCTCCAAGATAGGACATCTGGACAATCTCCAACTTGTTAAAAAGAAAAAAAAAAGGTCCACAATAACAAATTGAATCTTACTTCCTTAAAGACTCAGTATATAGAGGCCCTTTTCAAAAATGTGAATATCATGAAAAAGTTAATTTATTTCCATAATTCCATTAAAATGGTTAAACTTTTATGGCATATAGATTCGGGGCCCACAATTTAAACAATTACAAATAAAAAAAAATAGAATACTGTGTAGGGGTGGCATGGTGGCTTAGTGGTTAGCACGTTTGCCTCTCGGCACTGGGGATTCCCGATTCGAATCCCTATCTGGGTGGAGTTTGCATGTTCTCCTTGTGTCTGCGTGGGTTTCCTCCGGTTTCCTCCCACATTCCAAAAACATGAAGGTAAATTGAATAAATAAATTAATAAATACTGTGTAGAAATCATCCCAAATTTTGCAGGGCATGATTGTTTTAAACTAAGTATGAGACACTAATCCTCTACTAAACAGTAAAATTGTGGAACAAATCCAAACTGCTTGAGGTCCAGTGTGAAATAACCAGGCAGTCATGATTTAGGTTGCAATGTCTGGTGCAGGTGTTGGTAAACTCTGCTTTCAATCTGGCGAGTTGGCTGGCCAGTCAAGCACTGTGATGGCATAGGCATCAAACCAGGTTTGAGTGCTTCTCCTGGTATGGGTAGGGGCAGGTCTTGCTGGAAGATGAATCACATTCATACAAAGCCTTAGCAGAAGGAATCAGTTTAAACCATTCAGGCCCTGCAAAATTATGGCTGATTTCTTCACAGTATTCTAAATTCAGTATTAAGTTTCTGTTTCTGTGGGTTTTATAAGTTGGAAGCCCAAATAATGTAAAAATAAACAAATACTTTAAATTGTTTAAATCTGTAATATCTGAAAGTTTAACTTTTTGAATAGAATTATGGAAATTACGCAACTTTTCCATGATATTCTATTTTTATTTAAAATATACCTCTGTTCTGTGAGGTGTTTATTTGGTGGCCCTTTGGTGTTTTAGACGGGGTAGATTGCGTCAGTTAAGCGATCTTTTTGCTGGCTTTTCGACCGTAGTCTCAGGTTTTGGTAAGCAGTGGTATTGCCTTTGTGTCCCTCGCTCTCTTCTTCATTTAGTCAGCTCTCTGTTGGTTAGTTTAGCCGGCAGTTTGGTAAGTAGGTAGGTAGTTTCTTCTGTTGCGTGCGTGTAGAGCCTTGTGTTCTCAGTTGCCAGATTGGCTTTTATGTGCCGTTAGCGTTATGGTTCTCTGCTTCCAGTGTGGCTTTAATTACGTGTGATTGGCACTTCAGTGGGTTTGGTTGCCTCCTCAGCTTGGTTTTGTGAAAATAGAGTTAGGATTTTTCTGTTTACAGTTTCCTGTTTATGTATGTCACTTTTTGAGTTATGTTAATTTACCAATTTATATTATTACAATCTGAGTCTATTTGTGGTTTGTCTGCGAGCTCTCGTCTACTGTTAGTAGCACTGACTGCCCCTGGTCTTGTAGGTGCCTGCACCATCTAGGGGCAGTTGTGACAGGATCTATCCCATACAAATAGTTTATTGGTGGCTAAGCTGTGGCTGTCAAGAGGAAGCATCCCCAATTACTGCTGATAACATAACGCCACTTGAGTCTGTGTGGCCACTTAACAGTACACAGTTTCTAAAAAACATTGTGAAAATAATGTATTGTATGTAATGCACAGATAAGAATGTGAAGCGGCCAGAGGGGTGCATCATTGTGAATGTTACAAATGGCTCCAAATGGATAATTAGATTTCAGGACGAAAACTACCCATTTTATAATAGGCTTTAACAGAAAAAGACTTTGTATCACAATGTCTTAAGTTACACCATTAAGGGTAGAGCTAAATATTTTTCTCTTCAACCACCCACTTCTTCCTTCTACTACAACACAGGAAAGGCAATAATTGGAGACATTAATCACAGGCAGGTGTTACTGTTTACCTGATCTGCGTCCTAAGCAAGTCTCTCGCCCATCACAACCTTGCGCCACACACCATAGCGCTTTGTAATAAGATGCTGATACAGAGAGGGCTGACCAAATAGTGTTTTGATTGCTGTGACAGGCTAATGCAAGAATATTATTACTTCCAGAGTGCTGACAAAAGGATGTGGTAGATTCTGATTATGCTAAGCTGGTTTATATGATCAGCCTTGTGTCATGTGATCCCTGCCATAACTGTATTTTTAGGTGGTTTTCTTTAGTCCTGCATTTTGATTATATTAACTAGTTTTTCTGACAGCAACATTTTACTCATTTTGTTAAAAAGATTTTAAAAAATTATATAAAAATAAAATTGGCCAAATAGTACAAAAGAAAATATTCAAATTTTACAATCATAATACATTGTAAAATTAACCGTTTTTACTTATCTTAGCCAAACATTCCCTGTAATAAATATTGACTGGTGGGACAGTTCATTTCCATGATTTAGGGGAAAAAAGAAATCTTTCTCTCCACAGATCAATGCGGACAGAGGCAGAGATACTAGCTAGCCATAAAGCTGGTAACTGATTTGCAGTCTGTTTTGCTAGAGATCCCTGTGGCGGTCAGGCTTCTAGTTCCCTACAGGTGCAGGTCTGTGGTCTAAAACTCATTAAGTGATAGCGCCAAGGATTAAAATATCAGTAGGAACAAGGTGAATCAAGAGAAACTAATAAGGTAATAATGGTAATTTAAACATATATGAATATGATAATACAATAATATTTTACCTTCGACATTGTTTTATATCAAATGTTAACACCTTCAGTTGCATATTCTTGCATGCTGGGTAAACATGAACACAAGAAGGCATGTCAAAAAAAACTTTAAATTATCTGAAGTATCTGTTTTTAATTCTCTTTAATTTCTTTACATCGTTTAAGGCAACACCAATAACTTTGCTAAAAAAATATTTTTTTACATGGTTTAAACCATGAAAAAAATAAAATTGTTAATCAAGACTTGTTGTTTGACTAATAATGAAAACCCATTAACATTGGTGATTAACTTTTAAATACGTTTGCAGCATTGATTAGGTGTTATATTGTGAAGGTAGAGCCAAAAAAAGAAAGTCAAACAAATTGCCTTGTGTTTTGATAATCATGTCTCTGCAGGATGGTGTAGGGAAAGAAGAAACCTCATAGAGAGAACAATTTAAATGGATAGCGTTAGATGGGGAAGACATACAGTATGAAGTGTGGCATGTGGTTTCTATAAAAAAGAAACAGTGTTGAAAAGTAATTTTTGGTGTTGCACCAAAGTGATTTATTAAAGTTTATTATGGGCCTGTATTCACTGTCCCTGTTGCCCACATCAGCTAGTTATGCCAAAACCAGTAAATAAGGGTGTTGGCAGTCATGAAAACTTCACTGCTCAAGAGCCTCATCCAAACCCTGGTGGATATTCAGTGCAAAGAGCTTTATTGCACCCATCAAAACCCATGTGTCACATGCATGGACAGAAATCAAATGTAGATAATAATAATTATTTTTATGCAGTCACATGATGTATGGAGAGTGTGCACACTCAACAAATAAAAAACTTAAAAGAAAAAAGTTGTTTTGGCGCAGCTGCACTGACCAGTAGTGAGGACTGCAATGTTGTACGGTTTGTAAATAGCGACACTGACCAAAAGGCAGGTAAGGAAACTTAAAATAGCAGCGATACTGTTACCCTCTTACTGTTTTAGCACTGTGTAAACCACTGCATTCAACAAACACTTTAAATTAAAAGACTTCACAGAGACACTACACAGCTCTCCGGTGGATGGAAGCTTTTTGGGACTTTTATTGTCACTTTGTTGACTTCTGTGATTCAAACAACATCATTGGAAGCACTACTTACAGGGGTTGGACAATGAAACTGAAATACCTGTCATTTTAGTGTGGGAGGTTTCATG
>JAOUQT010006963.1:0-12362 GCA_025769995.1 Xyliphius kryptos | reverse complement strand
AAATTGAATATTCTAAATTGCCCTGTATGTGTGTGTGTATGCCCAGCCGTGTAACTGGACACAGTTGCACGCCGGTCACAAGCCCGGATAAATGGGGAGGGGTGGAGAAAGCAATGGCAAAATACTCCACTATACTTGCCAAAAAACTTCATGAATTCATGAAGTGACTGAGGGTCGGCTACGACTGTACGGGATAATCATCATCATCATAGCAAGTGTCTGTCAAAGGGTTGTGTTGTGTTTTGAGAAGTTTTTTGAAAATGTGAGTGAGTCAACCTTACAGATGGTGTTGGGAAGGTCGTTCCACCATTTAGCAGTGGTGAATGAAATGGAGTGAGAATTAGCACTTCGGAGACTTGGAATCACCAGGCAACATTTAACACTAGAGTGCAGTGAACGAGTTGGAGTGTATTTAGTAAAGATGGACTAAAGGTAAGAGAGGGCAGATCCAGAGACTGTCCTTTAGGCCAGAGTCAGTACCTTGTACTGAATGCAAGCAGCTACAGGAAGCCAATGGGGCGAGATGAGTAATGGAGTGACATTGGTTTACTTTGGATGGTTTTAAATTGTAAACCCTCAGTGCTCCCATGTTAAAAGTATTTTGCTTAAAAAAAAAGTAAAACATACATATACTTGAATAAATTACAGTGTTATTTATGTATTTAAATGAAATTTGATTGATTTTATTTGGAGATTTTTAAATATGAGCTTATTTTATCCTTATATAAAATCACACTAATCAGGCATTTCAACAGTTATTTATCGTTAAGTCAAATTATGTATCAGTTTAGAAAAGTCAATCAGTGTTCAGCAATACAATAGAATACAATAGAATAGAATGTTTTGTTGCCATATGAATGAACAGACTCACCACATTAGGAAAATTTTGAGGTACTGGTGCTAAAACATACATACAGATAGAAATAAACACAGAATAAAATCAACAGCAGAGGGGAAAAACTGTTCTTATGATGGGAGGTTTTGGTCCTAATGGACCGTAGCCTCCTGCCTGAGGGAAGAGAGTCAAAAAGTCTGTGCCCAGGGTGAGAGGGGTCAGCTGTGATCTGACCTGCATGCCCCAGGGTCCTGGAGATGTACAGGTCTTGGAGAGATAGCAGATTTGTCTCTGTTTGTCCCTGGTGGTGAAATTGTATATTAAAACTGTATGCCAGTATGAAAGACTGTATGAAAACCAAGTGCAGGTCAAAAACCACAGCACCTTCTACTATTATGACACGCCAAACTGACATTTATTGGGCACGAGGTAGCTGTTAATTTGCAGTCTTCTCACACAACACACACAGCACTGATATGGTCAATCATTTGTCAGGTGTCAGGTGTCATACAAGCAGTTTTAGTTTAACAAACTGCATATGATGATGATTTGCTTGTTGATCAGCTACATCATTTGAAACAACGGGCCTGTTCTATCATGTTAAGGTTGGGACTCAGGTGCAGGTCAGTCAAATTCATCCACAACAGACTCTCCCATTCTTGTCTTTATGGACATGTCTTTATGGTCCTGTTGTAAAAGGAAGGGGCCAGCTCCAAAATGTTCCTTTCACTGCAACTAAGGGGCCAAGTCCAGCTCCTGAAAAACAACTCCACATCATAATCCTGCCTACACAAAACTTTACACTTGGCACAATTCAGTCAGACAAGTACCGTTCTCCTGGCAAGCGCCAAACCCAGACTTGTCTATCAGATTGCCAGATCTTCACTGCTTTAGAGTTGGCGACTGTTTTTGAGCTAATCTAAAGGCTACTTAAAGTATGGAGTACTTTAGTGATTGACTCTGCGGAAAGTTGGCGACCTCTTCCTTCTATGCGCATCAGCATCCACTGACCCTCTCTGTCAGTTTACGTGGCCTACCAGTTCGTAGCTGAGTTGCAGCAACAACTTTTGAAATGATGGGTCTGTAGTTATTGGTACATATTTTTTTTGTATCTTTTAAGTGCTAAAGGATATGCATTTTCTCTGTAGTTAGTTAAGAAAATCACTTTATTTTCATATCTTGGTTTCGTATAAAAGTTTAAAAGGACCCTTTACTTTTTTAAATTGCCTTCAAACTGTAACTACTTGTTATTCCTTAGGTAGTCTATCAAATTGTTAATTGTTGGTTTTTTAACTGTGATTTTAAAGTATACTTTGAGAACTATGTACATATTATTTTTCCTTATGAGGTAGTCCATTCATTCATTCATTCATTCATTATCTTCTGCTCAATCCTGTACTAGGGTCGTGGTGGGGTTTCCCATTCCCATCGGCGCTGGGCAAATACACCCAGAACAGGCCGCCAATCCATCGCTGGGCTAGGTAGTCTAATAAGTCATTAAACCAGAAAAGGCAGTTTGCTCAATATTATGCTTCTGAGGCACAGTTTCAGAAAATGATGTTGCAGTTGCCTGGATGTTGTGTATATGTCTGTGTCTGTAAGCAGATGTGTGAGTGTAAAAGAAAGACAGATAGGGTGATGGATTCAAACTAAAGCTACCTAACCAGTGTGAAATAAACACCTTATGTGCTAAACTGGCGCAGCCAATTTAATACCTTCATGGTGAAAAAACGATGCAGTGAACAATTAAACTGTCAGTTTAAAATGAATTAATCTGTCATGTTGTCTATTCTTTGCAACAAAAATGTGCAGGGTTAACTAACACAAATGTTTCTGATGACATTAATTCTACTTCTCTTCAGCAGAAGGACATGTTCCCTGGAAGAGGGCGATCCAACTCCCAGTCGTATATTGGGCGCCCAATCGAACTTGACAAGATTTTGCTGTCGAAAGTTAAACTGCCTCATACATTTGTTATTCACTCCTACACACGCCCAACGGTCTGTCAGTACTGCAAAAAGCTCCTAAAGGGTCTGTTTCGACAGGGACTGCAGTGTAAAGGTATGAGCTAATATGTTCCTTTATTAGTCAACGTACTCAACAACTTATCAATGAAAAAATAACCATTAAACTGTTTGTTAGTTGTGTGAGGTGCTTAAATTCAATTCCAATTCTGCAAACACGTCAAAGTCAGTAAACATTTAATACCAATAATTTTTTTCACTAATTTAATTGCCAAACACCAAATATCTTTACTGTTACAATCATTTTGGAAACCAAGATTTTTATCCATCCATCCATCCATCCATCCATCCATCCATCCATTATCTTACACTTATTCCTATGCTAGGATCGCGGTGGGGTTCCCCATGCCCATCCAGGGGAGAACATCTCAGGCGTTGGGCAGATTCACCCAAGACAGGGTGCCAATCTATCGCTGGGCACACACTCACTTACACATCCACACACTAAACAGGGCAATTTAGAGCATTTAAGTCACCTGGAATCCATGTTTTTGGACTGTGGGAGGGAACCGGAGAACCCGGAAAAAACCCATGCGGACACCCGGAGAACATGGAAACTCCACCCAGATTGGGATTTGAACCGAGAACCCCTAGCGCTGAGAGGCGAATGTGCTAACCACTAAGCCACCGTGCCAGCCCCAAGATTTTTATATGAAGGAAATACTATACAAAATACAAAAATATTAATAGAATAATGGTAATTATACATTTTATTTAAATTCATGTACACATACTACAAAACTCTTGAAATTTACAAGAGGTAGTAGTGAAGCTGTGTTGTTCTGAGACCAGGTCAACATATAGCGTGAGCTAGGCAGTAAAGATTGCTGTTAGATGGCCAAGGGAAGCAGCTTTAATGTGTTTTTGCAATGTGCAAGGTCTCAGCCTTGCTCATCTTTGTGTGCCAGGTTTCTCTCTAACATTTTCTCACCCCTCCTTTTCTTCCACTATTACAGATTGCAAATTCAACTGCCACAAACGATGTGCTCCCAAAGTGCAAAACAACTGCCTTGGAGAAGTGTCAAGAAATGGAGGCAAATATAACTTTAGATTATAACTTTATGTCACTATCGTCAGTACTGAATTTTCTTACAGAATCCAATAATTAACTTACGAATCATTTAAAACTGTGTATTTGTCTATTTTTGCGTCAAAAACTATCTTACCTGTTTATGCCTATCATCATTTCTCTGTATTTAAGATTTGTTGAGTCCTGGAGCAGACTCAGAGTTCTTGATGGTAGAAGGATTTGATGACCATGATGGTGAGAGACACAATTCACTCATAGATGAAACTGAAGAAACCCTGGCTTATGATACTTCAGCTTTACTGGATGCTGGCCATGGTGAACTAGCAGACTTTCCTGATCCAGATCTCGATGATTCCAACAGAATTATTAGGTACTCTTCTCTCCCTCATATGTATATACAATATATGTATATGCAGGGTTTGGACAATGAAACTGAAACACCTGGATTTACACCACAATAATTTATTAGTATGGTGTAGGGCCTTCGTTTGCGGTCAAAAAGGAGCCAATTCGACATGGGAATGACATGTACAAGTCCTGCACAGTGGTCAGAGGGATTTTAAGCCATTCTTCCAGAAAAGTGGCCAGGCCACTACGTGATGCTGGTGGAGGAAAACGTTTCCTGACTCGCTCCACCAACACACCCCAATGTGGCTAAACATATTTAGATCTGGTGAGTGTGCAGGCCATGGGAGATGTTCAACTTCACTTTCATGTTCAACAAGGCAATCCTTTGTACTCTGCACTCTGCACCATAATGTGTGCATTGCAATATGTGGAGCAAAACTGTGCTCTTACTCTGCTAATTGAACCGTAACACTCTGCTCTTACTGGTGCAATGTGCAAGTAATGAAGATTGGCCACCAGCCTGCTCCAATTTAACCATGAAACCTTTTGAACTAAAATGACAGGGGTTTCAGTTAATTGTCCAACCCCTATATATGTATAATACATTGTCAAAATTATTCGCTCACCTGCCTTGACTCGCATATGAGATTCAGTGACAACCCATTCCTAATCCATTGGGTTCAAAATTATGTCTGTTCCTCCGTAGCAGCTGGAACAGCTTCAACTCTCCTGGGAAGGTTGTCCACAAGGTTTAGGAGTGTGTTTATGGGAATTTTTGACTATTCTTCCAGAAACGCATTTGTGAGGTCACACACTGATGTTGGATGAGAAGGCCTGGCTCTCAGTCGCCGCTTTAATTCATATCAAAGATGTTCTATCGAGTTATGGTCAGGAATTTGATCATTTGGAAGGGTGAGCAAATACTTTCTCCGCCTTCCTTTCTCCGCCGCCAGACTCTACTCTTTGTGCTTTTTTCCAAGCACAACAACGCCACGGGGAAACAGACTGACTGCATTCCACTTTTGTCATTATAAGACTTAAAAGTTCTAAGCCCGGGTGGCGAGAATTTTTATAGGCACATTTTATTGAAGTCACTCACGTATTTGCCAAGATATCTTTCTCATATCCCGCCTTTTTAAATTGGTGCTGTGGGATCCGACACATTTAGTCAGATGTCCTCTTTGTTGTTGACTCAAAGCATGTGTTGACTTACAGCATTAGCTTCTCTTAGCCACCCTGCTCATTCCCTCCACACAACATGCAGCACATTATTGTGTAAATGTAGAATTCTTGCAGAATTAAATAAAATTTGCATTTTAACACTGGATAAGACAGTAGTCTGTTGGTCTCTCTCGCTCATTTACCACTACCATTTCCATTCTGATCATTGTACACCAGAAGAAGAGACAAGAGACAATTAATAATTACCTACACTATCTATTAGCACCACCTGGTAATCAACGCACCCCTACATGCTGTGTAACCTTAAATGGCCCTTGCCACTAGATAAATTAAAACTTGTATTGGGCAGTAACACATACACTTTGTCTCCCAAGATAAAATCACATGCTTGATTCTTGATGGTTCCTGGTGTAATTCATTTGTGGCTAAAATTATGCAATTATCATTCATAGACAATCCATCCATTATCCTCCACTTAATCCTGTACTAGGGTCGCGGTAGGGTTCCCCATGCCCATCCAGGGCAGAACATCTCGAGCACTGGGCCAATACACCCAGGACAGGGCATCAATCCATCGCTTGGCACACACTCACTTACACATCCACACACACAAGCACACACTATACCATACTATATGTGGCAATTTAGAGCATTAAAATTACCTGGAATCCATATTTTTTAAGAACCCGGAGGAACGGGGAGAACATGGAAACTCCACCCAGATCAGGACTCGAAACGGGAATCCCCAGCACTGAGAGGCGAACGTGCCAACCACTAAGCTACCGTGCCACCCTCATGGAGAATGTTTTTTAAATGTTCATAATTTTGCTAAAAATGTTTTTCATTAATTAAATAAACTTTTTCCAAAACTTCAACTGTGGAATTTAGAAACTAGATTCAGATGTAGACTATTTGATGGTTGTGCAATTTAAAAGTTTTCATGGCCCTATGTTTAGAGTCATTATTATCTCCAAAATGAATCACCATCATTATAACCAAACATCCTTTCATTTGATGGAATAAGAAAAGTGTCCAAAACTCTAATGTAACTGTAATGACTTCCAACTCATCATGTCTTTCTCTGAAATCCAGATCAATCAATCATCAATAACAGCCAATGTACGTTTTGTTCAGGCAGTCATCCATATTTTATTGAACGGGACCAAACAATCTTACCTGCAACTCTTTGTACAATGCAGATTGGCCATTCATCACTAAAGATTAGTTTTACTCAGTGCATTATTGCTTTTTTTTACTCACTTTTTAGGTAATAATGATGGCTTTTTTTGGCTTTTCTATATTTAAATCGTAATTCATTAAGCCAATTTGTTGCAGTTCAGTCACACACATTGATTTCAGGTTTCGCCCACTTGTTTTTCATTGATGTTCTGTTCATTTTTGGTTTTAAAAACATATTGCTTTACATTTTTCATCTTATCTCGACACTTTGGTGGCCTGCTTGGGCTACCAGTATGTTTTCCCATACTATTTGTGCTTGGTCCAGCTTTCAAACACGGCTGACTGGAAACAAATAACATCTTTAGCAACATTTCGTCATGAATTACCTGATGAAGGAGTTTCATAATTTGCTTCCTTGTTGTGATTGTGAAGTGGTAATTTGGACGCAGTGCTTGTGGTGACAGGAAATCTCTGATGGTGGTAAACAAACAATTTACCACTGCACTATATAAAAGACACTGTGTAGAGTGAAAAAATCCTTAAAACCTTAAAGCCAGAGTTCATGAATTGCTTTGCAAACCAACCTGTCGACCAATACCTGGTTCTGGAAAGTGTCAAGGCATATTGTGGCACTGACCCAAGCTTTACTCCTGCAAATGCAATGCTGGTCTCACCAGCAACGGTTGATACTCTACACTCTACTCTACACACAAACAAATTCAAATATTGAAAACAGGAAATAAAGAAGTGGAGGATCACACCATCTGTTTATTTTTGTCTTTAAAAGTGCAAATGCAGTAAAACATGCCCAGACCATGATAACAGCAGTGTATTTTGGAGTTCAATTTCTCTTTGCAACCTTGCCATGCACAACAATCTTGTTCTCCTAATGTTCTCCTCAAAAGCAGGACTCAAAAAAGGACTATTAAAAGATCTGTAGTTGTGTGACAAGATAGAAGCATGACAGGTTTAAACCCAAGCAAAGATGTTTTCAAGACTGAGTGGAATTCAGTAAAAATAAACATATACATATTTATGTGTATATTTTATTACCAAAATTAGTTATATTATCACTTTTATTTTAGTTCTTAACTTGTATATAATTGCCTAAGATGAATTCAAACCCTCGAGTTGCAACAGTCCACCTGTTGAACATTATGAACTAATAGGCTTTGAAAGTACAAAATAGGAAGTTCTTGATGACATTGTTTTGGTTTACAAACTAACAACGAGCAAATAGTAATTACTTAATTGAACACACAAAAATAGCAACCAGTATAAAGAAGATAAAGTGGGAAAGAAGAATATTGCCCCATTCTTAAGATAAGTAACTGGCATTAAAGAGACAGGTAAAGGATAATATTTAGTATTAGAGATGCACAGCATCGTAGCTTATCTTTAGTAAGAATGACTTTAAAACTAAGTGCTTAACACAGGCATAAAAGGTGCCTTTTTTTTGTAATTACATGCCAACGGTTTATCTCTCTTGCCAGTAGCCCAACTGGGCTTAACGGTGAAACCTATTACAGTACCCCCCACTAGGGATGACCCCGACATCCTTAGGCCTAGCGGAAAATAAAGTATTTGGCTCACGAAATCTTTTTGGATCATTAGGTCAGACAAGCAGAGGCCAAGCCCCTCAGAGTTATCTCCTGGTCTGGATTGAGCCCCTCACTATGGCAATTAGACTGAGGGTAAAACCGGAAGGACAGGCTAGCATTAGTACCCACCGGCAAGAAAAAAAAACTTCCAAAATTGCCTTGCAAAATGTGGTAGGCGATCTGACACAAGGTTTACTTGCTGTTTACTTGACGAATGGTAGCTTAGTTAGAGGGATGCACTTGCAAGCCATTCTGGAGCAGCACAAAAATAATGATAAGATATGGGTCCATAGGCAATGCAGGAGACCTGGAAGAGGGCTAAAGGACTTGAGAGAAAACTCTTATGGGCCCGCTGAGGGTTTTTTTGGCAAGCAGTGTAGTCTTCTTCTGCATCCAGAAGATCCCTTACAGAACTTTACCACCAAGAGCGATTGTGCCTGGTAATCGCCATACATCTTTCTCTTCTGCCTCCACTCCGTGTTTACATAGAGCTTTTCTTATTTTTCATTCCTAGTTTTGCCCCTGCTCCTAGGAATTTTTTTATTACAATTTTATCATTTTTGTAACATTTAGGTTCCTTTATGTCTGTTCCATGGTGGAAGTAGGAGTTTTTTGAGGTTCTCCTTATGTGCTCTGTCCTTTTCACCACTTCCACCTTTTGGGTCACATACCCAATCCTTCCAAGCACTTCTGAGGTTTTTCCGTGCCACTCCATCTTCTCTTGCATGCTTTTAGGAGGAGGGTAATGTCACAATTACTCTATGACTTCTTGCTAACATTTTTTGCTCCCTAGGTTCAGTTAATTAACCTTGGCATCAGTTTTTTACTTAATTAGTTAACTGTCTGATTATGTTGTTTGCGATTATTGCTTGTCTATGTTGTTTAAATCACTTTACTAATTTGATCATTCATAAATTCAGGTTAGTTTGGTTTGTTCTGAATCCATATTGTGCTCAGCTCTCACCTCGGCATGGGAGTGTCGCTTATATTTCCCTTTGTTTTTTGTGTTGTTTTATGTTTGTTTTTTGTAGTTCTATTTTACCTGCCTGTGGTTCTTCTATGAATAAATTTTACCAACTATTATTGCTACTTGGTTTTCATGAGTGTTAATCCCTGCTCAGCCTGGCTTAGTGAGCAGCGCGTATTTCTACCAGGATGCATGGGATCCCCAACTTATCAGTTTTTAATAGTTACACTAGGGGTGGATGAAAGCTGTATTTTATTCATCCCCCTATTCATGGAAAAGGTTTTGGGCACTAATTTGCAATGTATTGTCAATGCATTGTAGTGTTCTGTAGTGTAGTGAGGTAATAAATATCAATACTTTATTGTAAGTTTGTTATGGTCCCTGTAATCGATGTATGGCCTAAGGTTTTCTCCTTCTTTTCTTAAGAAAGAAGAAACCTGCTTCAATTGGGCAGGAGAAGGGTTGGATGAATCACTGCGATAGAAAGTCAGCAATATAGTCCTCTGTGGCTGAGCACTCTGATACAGAGAGTGAAGAAAAGCCACCTTATGAGGGGCAAGGAATCTGACTTGAGGAGGAGTGTAGAAAGGGATGTTTTAAATGTAATATCACTGTTAAAAACAGACCACTTACCATCTACTTTCTATTTATGACTCATTTGGCTTTTTGTGTCAATTTACTCTTACTGCAAAGTTTTCGAAAAACTGTACAAAGACATATGGTAAATACAGTAATCCCAAAGGTCCTATATGATATGTAAAAACTCATGTAGAACCAACGTTATGTATTTATGTTTAAGGCTTTATGAACCCTTCCTACTCTTTTCAACCTTCCTCACACGTGTACAAACACTTCATATGCTGTTAAACACAGCCTTTTTAACTGAATTATAAATGAGTAAGGTGCTAACAAGATATTATGTTAGCATATAGTGCATTCAAATAATGATAAAATAACTATTTTCTTACAGCCGATGCCTCATGATGGTATAAGAAAGTGCAAACACAAGAAAATTCTGAACGCTTGTGTGTTTAATGAAAAATACTCTGTTTACGCTCCATAATGCTCTTTGGTCTCTTAGAAAAGACATGTTCCATAATTAAAAGTCGATAATAAACCCAATACAAATGGATGCAACACAAATGGATGCCTGAATCAGTCATTCGCCTATAATATGGAAATACAAGAACAAGACTTACCTCTAATAATGACACTATGCATGTAGTTTTTGTCCATGGTTAGAGCAAGAGTTGCAACTTTTAAGCAATACATTCTTATGTATAGAGTTTTTACTTGCTGTAAACATTTACAATATGTTAAAAAAAGAAATTGAACTAAAGCTTAGTCATTGAAACTTTTTCTCAGCCAGTCTGTTCCTAAATACATTGGGAATTTAACATACAAGAATGACAAATATGTGTTCCCAACAGGATCTTAAATATAAGATAAACTACTGGCCCAATGGAACTATGTTGGCTTAAAGTTGAATCCAATGGGTATAGCGTCTAGAGTAGTGAGTGGAAGAGCTTTGTAAAATAAAAGGTAATAAAATATTTCGTGGAATAGTCTGGTTGGCTGGAACATCCTTTAGGATGGCTGGAAAACCTTTTGCTTTCAGGGTGTCAAAAAAGCCTTTAGCTGTCATGGTGGCTAAAAAGGTTTTAGTAGTCAGGGTGGCTGGAAAGCATTTAGCTGTCAAGGGTGACTGAAGAGTCTTTAGCTGTCAGAGTGGCTGGAAAGACTTGAACAGTCAGGGTGGCAATCATAACATTTAAGGTTTTGTTTACTCTTTAGAAGAAATTAGTGTTATGGTATTCCGTAGTAAATTTTTGAGTCACTCCCCACGCCTCACATAATTTTTTCATCATGTTACTAGACCACTGAGGTTCTCTGTCAGAAACAATGCGAGCAGGTACACCCAAAAGTGTGAATAAGTAGAAATTTTGTAAGGGTCTTCAATGTTCCAAGATGACCTCTGAAGGGAATACTATAAAAGTAGTTCATTCATTCAGTACATTGTTTGGCTCCAGACCACCATATTTTGGATCCTGAACTCATTCCAGAGTTCAGCAAAGATCAAGCCACTAGCCTTGAGATCTTCCCATAGAGAAGGGGTTATTTGGGAGGCCTGAGGCTGCTTGTAAGATCAATACCCCTTCCTAGCATCACAGGCCTCACAGAGCTAATAATACCCAGGTCTTAATTAGCAGACATGGTAATAAGCAGCGATTGCCTTTCGCTGCACACTTGCTATTAAGAAACCGGTTGTTTAGCAAAAGGCATTGTATTATCACTGCTCTTATGACCTTTTTGCCTTCTGCCTCGGTGGATGTTGTGTTCTACCAACTCTTACCTCTATAGGGTCAGATGATATTGTCCTGGCCCATTTTGAATGGTGGGATAGGTACAATCAGGATGCCGTTTGGTATGTAGTCTGGTTTGGGTGTGTCACCGCATTTTACTTAACCCTCATGCTTTGGTTTATGTTATTTATTTTTTTTCCTTGTTACAGCTCTTGCGCCGTGAACTCTGTGTGCAGAACTTTAGGACGCTGTTTGCTCTCCGCCTCCAACCTCACTCATTATTCTTTGGGTACCTTCAGGGAACTTCCTCACTTCCTCACCTCCACTCGACTTCCTCACCTCCACTCGGTTCGGTTCGGGCTTCAGCAGCAGCTTCAGCAGCTGCTTCAGCAGCAGCTTCAGCAGCGCAAACAGGTCTCAATCCAACCTGATTTTCAGGTTGCGTTGCTCATAAAGGACCCCTCTGTTTATGTACTTGTGAAAACGGCGTTCTAGGGTCCTGAACGTCACCGTCTGTGACAAATAATGCAATGATGATGGCACACATGCGACTGTTATTGATTATGCATGTGAAGGAAATGAACGCTACCGGAGACGTGCTGATTTTTATGTTAATAAATTTTTGCTCATTTCTTTTTACAAACCAAATTGGTTCAATGCATTGAGTGGCACAGGAAAATGATATCTTGGAGGTTAAGTTTTTCTTTTGAGGGATTCTGATTGGCTGACAGATTTTAGTTTTATGTTACATTGACATCTATGCGTTTGGCGTGTTTAAAACACTCACTGGCGGATTTGTGCAGGTTCATTTACATTTAGTAATTTAGCAGATGCTTTAATCCAAAGCGACTTACAAATGAGAGAACAACACAAGTCAGTATTTTTAGGAAGAA
>JAOUQT010006954.1:0-12364 GCA_025769995.1 Xyliphius kryptos | reverse complement strand
ACATGTGTGGTCCAAAAAAACAAAAGGAATTTTGGGGTATTTTGAGCTAGTACGGGTAAGTGACTTATGTTTACATTGGTATGGCATCATTCATATTGCGTGGTGGCTGTGTGAAATTTCCCAATATGCTCTGGAAATGTCACGTGAACTACTCTTCCATGAAACATCTTTCCAGCTGTCAGTCATAGACTCTGCAGTCTTGTAAAATGAGAGAGTGGAAAAGGTGAACTGAAAGTTTCACTGAAGTGAAAATGTTTTTATGATCAAAATGTCATTGCTCAGTGGTTGCAAGAAGGACCACGGTTCAGTCCCCAGGTGGGGTGTCTCAGGAAATTTCCGTGTGGAGTTTGCATGTTCTCCCAAATACATGCAGGTTTGCTCTGGTTTCCTCCCACATTCCAAAGACATGTATGCTAGGTTAATTGGTATCTATAAAGTGGCATGTGAGCATGTGAGAATAATAAGACTCAGAAGGGAATCCCATCCTCATTTTTATGAAGTAATGTAAATAATAAAATGTAAACAAAGGAAGAACAATTTAAACAAAAGTGGTGAGAAAGCAATGGGATGATTCATTTAATTATAAATATACAGTATAATAGGGAATATGAGATATTTTTATTAAAGCAGTGTACAATGGTTTAGACTCAAGCGTATGAAAAAAAGGATAGATAAGAACCCCAGTACAAACATTAAGCATCTGAACAAAAGGGGATTGCTGTAATCCTTCTGCTGAGATGAAAAAGTTTCCCGTGTTGCATATACTGCTTGGTATGCATGTCGCTATGGCCCTTGGCAAGGAATTAGTGTCAGAAAAGTCATTCCTTGATTCTCACCCAGATGTTTGAGTCTACTAGTGCCACAATCAATGCTGGTTTAAGTCAGAAGACCATATGAGGTTCGATTCATGTCAGTTATGAACATGAAAATGAGTCAACGTGTACATATCTTCACCAAGTAGCAATCTGACATGTGCTTATTCAGAGAGATTTATAGTGATGCCTATATCTGAGGGAGCTTGGCAAAGGTAGGATTTGAACCCGAATATCTTAAACTACTGAGTTTATGGCATTATCTTTTATCTGAAAAGCATTTATCTTCCTATGTCAGGGACTATTTTATGAAAGACACAAGGTTGCATACACGTTTATCTACACATTTCACAAGTCGTGGACAATTTTGTATCCCCAGTCCACCTAAAATGCATGTTTTTTTGACTGAAGGGTGCAAAGCACACTGCCACTGGACACTAGAGCAGTGAAGATGTGTTCTCTCAAGTCTATTCTCTGTCTGGCAATCCAATGTATGAGTCTGAATAATGTGGGGGAAGGTGTGGGGCTATTGCTTAGGAGTTGGTCTCCGAACTGTATTTGCAATGAAAGAAACTTTTATTTCTTTAGCACATCAAGATAATGTGACAATTTCATCCTCCCAACTTTGTGGGAACAGTTTGTGATGCTTGTCCTGATCTCAAGAGCCAGGTCTTCTTGTCCAACATCAATGTCTGACCTCGCAAATGTGGTTCTGGTGAAATTCTTAAAGATTCATTTAAAGAAAGTTCTGAAACTTGGAAAGTGGAAAGTGTGCCCATAAAGTCAGAAGCTGTTATAGCTGGAAAGGGTGGGCAGACATTGTATGAAACCTTTTGGATTAAGAAGAGAATGGCCCTGAAGTTTGTTAGGAAGTTGGCGGACATCTGGAGCGGAGAGGCCACTACTGCCATAAAATACCAAAGCTACTAGAGAGAGAGAGAGGGAGGGAAAGAGAGAGATAGCAGGAATTCACTGCTGATGCTTCAAAATTTACAATGCATAAGGTTGGATGAGAAGGAATAAGAGATATGGAAGTACCGTAGATGTGAGTGTAGTGAGAGTGTAGAAAGCTCTGTAGTGAGTTACCCCGACACTACTACTGCTGTCCAGGCATAAAGAATGGCAGCACAGTTCATATGAAACTCCATCTGCCCCAAAGCGAGAGAGGGCAAGACAAAGAGAGAGAATGTCAAATTGTGATCTCATAGATCTATTAATCCATGTGTCCCTACTGACTGAATGTAAATGAGGACCTTAGGGTGGCCATCCATAATCCATCTAATAAAACCTAAAGTGCTTTCGGGACATTTTTTGTCCTTGTTCCTTTTCTGCTTTATAAATCTTCATCTCGCCTTCCACTATACTATGGAACAAAGACGGCTATAAATATCTATAATTTTTAAATGTCAAACTTGATGATCAAGATGAAGGTTGCACTGTACGTGACCCATTTTCTGGACTGAAGATGTACATTTCGTTATTTGAATACTAAAATTTATAGTGTCAAATTAAAGATCTGATGAAAAGGGATGTGTTTCCAATTTCTCGTAGAAATTTAGCAGTCTTGTCTTATCCTTACATCAACTCTCATACTAAATGGAGGACTGTCTAAGTTTAGTGAATGTACACAAATATGTATACAGTATTAAGAGAAAGCAGATCACATTTTTAAAAGTATATAAATAGTGGCAGTTTGGATAGCCAGGAGCTTTGGAGCTGGGACTTGACTCCCTGGCCCTGCAACAGTTGACAAAATATTGGACTGTTTAGTCATCTTATCCCATGACTGTCTCATGGAGAACATCTCCACAGCTAGTCATCGCAAAGAATAAATGTATTTACTGTACATTTAGCAGAGGCTCTGTAGCATTTAGAAGAGGAACTTACAGTATGCAGGGTGTTTTACTAAAGACCTCAATAATTAAGTAGAGAGGCGAAACAGAGTGCTGTCGCCTCAAAGCAGAATAGACCAGGGGTTCGATCCCCAGGTCGGATGACACTCGTCATTTTTGTGTGGAGTTTGCATGTTTTCCCTGTGTTCATGCAGGTTTCTCCAGGTACTCTGGTTTCCTCCCGCATTCCAAAGACTTGCATGCCAAGATACCACTGACTGGTTTAGAACTTCCCAGTTTACCTAATGTGATAACCCTTCAGTTGAACCATATTTTCTGTAATAGCATCTCGAATTTGACTGACTTGTTCAGCGCTAATTAATTGAACTCTCACTAGTTCTACACTCACCTCTCAGAAAAGGTTGGGTAAAAAGAAGTAAGAGATATGAAGGAAACTAGTTCGCAGAGTCTAGCAGGAAACATTTGGCCCAGGTTAGTGAGCTGTTATATTATCTGCAGGAGCAGCTGGTCATGCCAGCTATTGGCCGCTGCCTAATACTGCAGGGTTTCCTGCCCTGAGGTGGCTTCCACTGGGTCCATGTTGGCTGCACCATTATATTATAAAGTGGGACCCAGGGTTTTGGACCCAGGAGTGGGAGAATAAATGCTTATTTAGCAGCTTCTATGAAAAATAATAATATATAAATATTATTTAAATATTTATGTTTTCATTTATTTATAAGGGGCATCGAGGTGACGCAGTAGGTAGTGATGTCGCTTGACATAAAGAAGGACCCGGGTTTTATTCCTGGTTGGGACGACCTCAGAAAATGTATGTCTGGAGTTTGCATGTTATTCCCATGTAAGGGTTTTTTTCCAGAGTGCTCTGGTTTTCTCTTGCATTCCAAATAAATGCGCTTTAACTGGTGTTTTTAAAGAGGCCATTAGTGTGTGAATATATGTGTGTGTGCCCTGTGTTGGCAGTGTGGTGTGTGCAGCTTGTGCACCACACCTTTGGGCTGCAGGTATATGTCTAACTGTGACTTCATGTATCCATAGCAGGTAAATGTTTTGTTCTACTGTGCTTATTGTGAACTCATTATAATATAAGCACCATCAGTTATCACATGATACCTGTGAATTGTTCCTAATCCAGTGAGCATTCAGTGTACTTTTCCTTCCCCATGTGAGGATGAATAGTATGTGTATAAAATGATTCATGCATTCAGGTAAACGTAATGGTTCAAAACTTTCACAATTTCCGATGATGCAGCAATTTTTCCCCAAATCAGTTCCACGTCAATGCTTACAAGTAATTAACTTTTAGGCACCTTTTGCAAAAGGATGAACAAAGGCTTTATAATCCCAAGCAGTGGCTAAAAATACAAAAAAGTGCCAAATATAATTAGCCGCCCCTGATGAATACAAGACCCCATAACTGAAGGAATGATGATGATGATACAGCTTCGAGAAAACTCGTACTGATGCTCCCTTGACTCCACAAAGTCTATGTCCTTCAGGCTGTGACCTAGTAATCGATCATCATCATCATCATCTGCCATCTGGAAGGAAGTACCAGATGTATGAAAGTGCTGCCAGAGGAATCAATGAACGAAGAAATGAAAAGCTTTTGGATCAAGCTATACAAAATTTTTATTTTATGGCAAAAAGATATTATATTTCAGTAAAATTATCATTTATTAACTGGGTCACAGGGCAGCCACCCTTTAACTTTGGGAACAAGAGGGGGAACAACCCTAGACATTCGCCACCCCATTGTAGGGCGCATACACACCGTCATACACTTATTCGCACAACATGGGACAATTTATAGACACTGGTTAATGCAGATGTCTTTGGAATGAGTTCTGAAACCGGAGCACCTGGAGAAAACCCCCACAAACACAGAGAGAACACGGAAACTCCACACAGAAATTTCCCAGATTGTTCCCCAAGGGGCTTGAACCTAGATATTTCTTGCTGTGAGGCGACGGCACTACCCATTGCCCCAAAAAGGTGGTACAGGTTCATGTCTACCATTGTGTAGACCAAATGGTGGAAAACAATGTTCTCTTTTTATTGTCTTCTCAACAGACCAGGGTGTTTATTTCCTGGATTACTTGTTCCAGGATTTTTAAAATTGGTGAAGGGCTTGGACTGTAGGCAGACCAGAGCACTCCATCTGGAAGACATGTAATTGATGAACTATGTGGTTTAGCACCAACATGTTATATGCTGTTATCGCATTGCAAAGGTTTGCCAGACAGATGTGCTTTGTGGGATAAGTATGAACTGACTGATTTCTTGTCAGCTGGTACATCCAGGGGAGATAAACTCCCAGTTATTAATGTTACTGGCTTTTCTTTTCCAGAAGTGCACAATCTGCCAACTTAGCTATCTAGTCTGCTAGATGTGACAATGTGAGCATTGTAAAACTGATTTACAATGAGATGTTTCACTACATGAAAACGCCTTACTAATGACATCCTTCTTGTCCTTTATTTATTGTGTTCTTTTAATTTGACTTTTGGCTTTTCCCCATCACCAGGGGTCATCACAGCGAGGCACTCGCTTTATGATCAGATACAGGTTTTTTTTACACTGAATGCCCTTCATAACCCTCACTTTTTCTGGCTTAGGACCGGACAATTTAGCGATTCAAATTCACCTATGCATGGACCGTGGGGGAAACCTACGTGAACATGCAAACTGTATACCAAAATTGACCAAGTTGCCCTATCCAGGGATGGAACCTTGCTGTGAAAAGACAGAACTACAAAAAATAAAACATATGTAGCATCTTTTCAGCATTAGCCAGTTTGCTCAAGAGTTGATGTCTGATCTTTAGGAAAATGTCAGATTGCTGGTATAATGGCGTAGAACATTTCTGCAAGCAGTCTGATGAGAGCAAAGCTTGTGGTCAACCTGGAATGGGTCATATATTATACATCACAGATCAGACACTTGGTCTCGAATAGTAAATGCTCACCTTTGATTTTTACTGGAGCTTAGCTTTAAATGTCAGTTAGCTGCTGAGAAAATTAACCCTGAAATTCATATGTATAAACCAGCCATTAGAGATCATCAGTGTATTTCTAGTACATGTCTCAATCCCTAGTAAATGGTGAGGGTTGAGTCAAGAAGGGCATCAGGCGTAAAACATTTGCCAAAACAATGATGCAAGTAATTTAATATTTTCCCATACCAGTCAACAATGATACCAGTACTGGTGGGCAGAAAGGGTACTGGCAGAAGTTGGGCTACTATTTGTTGAAGACAATGATAAGGGAAGACAAATTTGAAAGAAGAGGAAATGTCTATAAGAGAGTAGTGAGACCAGCCTTGTTGTATGATTTGGAGACTAAAGCATTGACTAAGAATCAAGAAGCAATACTGGGTGTGTCAGAGCTTAAGATGTTTAGATTCACTTTGGGATTGACCAGGATGGACAGGATTAGGAATGAGAATAACAAAAGGTACAGTACAGGCTGGAAAATTTGGAGACAATGTTAGGCAAAGTTTGAGAGAAAGATGTTAGAGATAGATTGTCTTAAATTCCATGGCATACTTTCAACAGAAATGGCATTCTACATTCCTTGGTTGTAATGAGTGATTATTTGTGTTACTGTTGCCATTCGATCATCTTGAACCAGTCTGTCAATTCTCATCTTACCTCTCACATCTACAAGGCATTTTTATCCACACTAACTGTTCCTCACTGGATATCACTGGATAAAGGTTGTGTGAAATTCCCAGTAGATCAACAGTTTATGAAATACTCAGACCAGTACTGTCACAACGGCACGGCACCAACAATCGTGGCACATTCAAAGTCACTTAAATCACCTTTCTTCTCCATTCTGATGTTCATTTTGTACTTCAGTAAGTTGTTTTGACCACCTGTACATGACTAAATACATTGAGTTGCAGCCATGTGATTGGAGCAATTAAATATGACCAGTGAGTGCGCTTAATTTAACAATTATATATATCACATTTGCATACTTTAGGAGTATGTGCATGTGGTAGGGGACTGTTTTACTGTTTCCTTTTTGCCATCTTGAAAAAGTCTGCCCATTTTTTCTCTGACCTCGCATTCATATCAACAAGAAATTGTCATCCACACAACTGCCCATTACAGGATATTTTATTTATTCTGACTATTTTCTGTAAATCCTAAAGATGGTGAAATGCCCCAGTGGATCAATGGTTACTAAAATGCTCATACCAGACCATCTGGTACCAACATCCATGGCACGTTTGAAGTCACTAAATCTGATTTCTTCGCTATTATGATGCTCAGTTTGTACTTCAGTAAGTTGTATTTACCACCTCTACATGACTAAATGAATTGAGTTGCGGCCATGTGATTGGCTGATTAGATATTTGTGTTAACAAGCAATTAATAAAGTGGTTAATCGAGGTGGGTAGAGTAGATAAAAATTGTACTTAAGTCAAAGTGCAGTTACTTAAAAACAATATGACCCAATAATAGTAAAAAGTAGTCGTCCAAAAATAACTTGAGTAGAAGGAAAAAAGTGCTTGGTGAAAAACTACTTGAGTAACTGGTGAGTAACGTATGATGTAATTGTTAACATGACCATTCAATCAGACAGAGAGAAATATATCCTCAGACAAATTAGACTTCATCCGATCAATAAATAAATAAAATTAATTAATTTAACAATTAATTACAAAATATATTAAATTAAACTAATCGAGTTAAATTCAAGTACTTCGCTTAAAAAATAAAATCAATAAAATAATGCTGAATAATTTTGAGCATTTTTTTACAGGAGCATAACTTGAAGAGGAGCACTTGCGTGGGAATCTAGCAAATCTGTGTACTTAGACAGCTTGTTGGGGTGAACTCTCTGTGGATTAAAATAAATCTGTGAGGCTACTGGGAGATCAAGACATTAAAAGAGACTTAGAAAAAGTTTAAAACATATGTAATATAAAAAACAAACATTTGCCTATTAAACTACTTAGGAAACTTCCTGCTCCATGTTTCCTCAAGTTAGATGTTAAGTGTTTAAACGCTGAAATATCAGTTTGTTTTGGTACACACAGAAGACAGTGCACAATGTCAAATCAAATCAAATCAAATCAAATCAAATCAATTTTATACAGTATAACTTGCAGTGAAATGCTTTTTTGACAGTCTGCCCACATCAGAGCTATTAATAAGAATTCAATAAAGATTAAAGCTATCAAAAAATATATAGAACAAATATGTATATAAGAGAGAAAATATAAGGTAAAAAATAAATATACAGAATAGTTTGTATATATATACATATATGTATACATATGTACATTTTTATCTATGTGTGAATGTATGTGTGTGAGTTAAAAAAGAAATATTTGTGATATTGTCTATAGTAAGTTGTCCGTGAGCCGTTGTTGTGTATTGTAGTGTAATGTTTGTTGTATTGTAGTAAGTGAGAGTCCAGTTTGTGTGTATGTAAATATTTTAATTTAATTAAGTGTCCTAGTCCCTGTCCCCATTCAGGGCACGGATGGCTTGTGGAAAGAAGATGTAGCTACTGTTTTGCATTTTCTAAGGTAAACATGCTTACAACATGAGGCCGAGGTTGTTCCTCCTCCTCTATGACTGAAATTTGTAAGCTAACCTGTCCCTCGGCTGAGATTAAGTATGGTCACGTGACGAGACTGCACGACTACTTTTGATTGGTGAAACATAGTCATGTGGTAGAGCCTTTGGAAGTCACTTTCTCGATCTAAATTAAACTTTAAAATGAGGCGTATGCAAAGGGGATAAAAATAATGACTCATAGAAAACCAATGAGGTAAAAAGAAAAGTAACAAGCTCATTGTAGCGTAATGCAGCAGAGTAAGAGTGCAGTTTCTTCTTCACAAATCTACTCAAGTAAAAGTAAAATATAAAGTGATTTAAATCTACTCCTAGAAGTATCGTTCTTCCAAAAACTTACTCAAGTAAATGTAACAGAGTAAATGTAACTTGTTACTACCCACCCGATTTTATTTTTGCCACTTTGACTGTTTTTACCTTGTGTTTTACTTGAGTTCTTTCTGAACTACTCTAAGTAGATGGACCTTCTTGGAATAACCCATACAGTGCAGCATCAGAAGCTATGACATTTTATTCCTTTGCATATGAAAGTGATAAGTAGATAATAAAGCCTTTTGTTCTTGATTTTACCCATGATGTGCTTGATAATTGAGTCTTATTATAATGTAATGACTGGGCTATGTTTTATCGCACTGCGTGATATGCACTGGTGCATGCTTTCATTATACGTTTAGCAGACTTTTATTTCAAAGGGCTTTAGATACAATTCAAGTACAAAGCGCACATGTGTGGTTTGAAAGGTGTCCTAAATGCGAGCAATATGGCAGCTCTACAAGCTCAGGTTCCTTACTCTTAATTAGTGCTGAATGGAAATTTCCACAAGTTCAGTATGACGTTTCAGGTGTGTGTGTCTACTTGCTACTAAGCCTTGTTGAGCTTACTCTCTAGTCTTTGACCAAGTGTTTTGATATTTTGATGATTACCATGTTTTGTCAGTCGAACTGTTTGCTCATCGACCAACCTGTTTCTGCATTTTAGATTTTGGAACTTATTTAACTGTTTTAATAAAATCTGCAATTGTTTTCTTTCCTCTGTGTGCTTTCCTAATTTGTGTGACTGTGTGTGCCCTACCATGGAGTACCGTTCTGTATAAGGTTGTTGTGCCCAGTGTTTTACCAGGTGTTATATATAATCAGTTAATATCAGATAGCTGCCATCTAATGCATTTAAACATGTAGATGTGGTCTGATCTACTGGGATTTTCACACATACAACCATCTTTAGGGCTTACAGAGAATGGTCTAAAAAAGATAAAATGTTCAGTGAGGGGCAGGGAATAAAAATGCCTTGTTGTTATCAGGGAGAGGTCAGATTGAATGAACAGACTGGTTCGAGATGATGGAAAGGCAACAGAATATTAAATATCCACTTGTGACAACCAAAGAATGCAAAATACCATTTTGGTTAAACTTATGCCACAAAGAATTAGGGTAGTTCTGAAGGCAAAAGGTGGTCCAAATGTTTAATAAAAAAAAGTGTACCTAATTAAATGGCGCACAGGATTTCTCCGGGTAGCTCGGTTTCCTCCCACATTCGAACGACATGCGTGATAGGTTAATTGATGTCTCTAAACTGCCCATTAGTGTGTGAATGTGTGTGTAATTGTGTGTGTGCCCTATGATGGTATGACTCCCTGCTCAGGGTTGCCAGGTGACCATAGGAATAGGTGGGTATAGAAAATGAATGAATGAATAATTAAGTGGCTATAAATTATTAATGAAGTGAGTGTGTAATATACAGTTGGTCATAGACACTTGGTCAAAGACTATAGAGTAAGCTCCACAAGGCTTATTAGCAAGTAGACACACACACCTGTATATATATATATATATATATATATATATATACTCTTTGTCTGGAGCCTCTTTATAGCTGGTATCACTAATACAGACTAATAGAAACAGTCAAGCTTCTAGGGATAAGAGAACTGAAAATCCCTATCTCTTGTCAGCTGCTGCATCCCCCACTTATTAGCTTTCTGAATTTTTCCAAGTATATTTCTTAAAGATGATGAAATCCCTACATTTCATAGACTTACACATTGAGAGATGTTATTCTTAAACTGTTGGATTTTTTGCTCACGCAGTTGTTCAAAAAGTGGTAAGCCTTATCACAGCCTTTCGGAGATGCTTTATTTATACCCCATCATAACACTTACCTGTTTCCAATGAACAATTAACAAGTTTTTAAAAAAAATTATTCAACTTTCCACTTTCTTGGTCCTGTCCCTCCTCTGTTGGAACGTGTTGCACGAATCAAATAAAAAAAGTGAACATTTGCTAAAAAACAGTAAAGTTTATTTGTTTGAACATTACATATCTTGTCTTTTTAGCGTATTCAATTATCGTATGTAGAATGGGTTGAAAAGGATTTACAAATCTTCGTCTTCTGTTTTTATTTATGTTTTTATACAACATCCCAATTTAATTGGAACTGGGGTTGTATTTAAAACACAAAATAATGCAATTAAATATTTCTACTGCATCATAGAAATTTGAAAATTTCAGTAGTGCTTGTAAGTAGGGGTTGAATCCACGGGGATGCAGACAAGAGATTGGAATTTTCAGTTACATTATCCCTATCCCAAAGAGCGCACCACTGCATGACATGACATTTCTAATTATGCAAAACATTACCAGATCATCCATTAAACTGTAATAAACAATATAATACTAATATTTATTATGATGTCCTTTTTTCTACAGTAGTCTCAGATGCAATCTGTATAGTTTTACAGCTAAATTAAGTGGTATAACTTCCATGGCATCTTGAAGAAGCTGCGATCGTTCTTCTGGAGACTTTTACAAAAAAAGTGTTGTGTTATGTAACATACTGCATACATTTATTCACATACACAAACATGTATTCATTATAGGGCAGCTGTGGCCAAATCACTCACTGGCTCGATCCCAGAGCCGGGACGGAACGTTCACAGCTAAAGTGCTGTTGAGCAATCCTCAATAGCTCGCTAGGCACATCAATATCGGGTTAATTGCAAATAAGTATTTCCATACTGGGATCAACAAAGCACAAGTTATTATTGTTTAATAGTTCTGTTAATATAACATCATTCTGTACTGTATCATTCATTTGGAATTCACAAATATGCATCTCTAACAAAACATCGTTCTTCCTTAGACTTGTTGCCAATACTGTACCTATCAAAATCTAGGGGATCTTGCTGCGGGTTGTGTTAGGGCTTTGATGGGATTGTGAGTTGCCTTGTTAATGGAACTAGGATTAATGATGACATATTCCACTGTTTTGGAAAAGTTCACACTCCTTAATGTTCTTTTATCAAAATGTCACAGAAATATCAAAAAGTGGAACAAGCGCCAACGGAGCTGAAAGCAAGTGTGTGTTTTTTCTATGTGTGTATTTCTATCTTAAAATAGCAATTTGTTCCAAATGAACACATACTTGCATCACTTATGCCCATAAGCTCAGTTGTTTAAATGTCAGTTTGTAATTATATCATTTGTAAAAATATGTGGTATGGTTACAAGGAAAACAAAGTTTTCTTTTTTTATTTAGCCTGGTGTATGGTAGGTACAGTATACATCTGAATTGCAAAAACAATGAAGCCATACAGTTGTTCCGCCAAGAGTTGTTTTGTCATGAGTTCTTAATTATGTATTAACCGTCATTGTACATGATCCATAAAATAACCATCGTGCTATACTCAGCTTCAAATAAATTAAATACAAAATATAATAATGAGGATTATATTTTAATTTTTGATCCTTAATGAACAAGCGAAATGGTGAAAACGACAAGGAAAACTCGCTGAGATGACAAGAGCAAGAACCACTGAAAGGGAACAGACTAAGAAGAGAATCCCATCCTCATTTGGGCGATAACAGATTAAACAGTCTGTAAAAATATTCTGTAAATTTGACTGTGTGTAATGGTGAGTTTGTGTAAGTCTATAGGATGTTCCCAGCAGGAACTGCTCATTCATCCCGCGACGGAAAGTTGACCATCATAGTAAATGGGGCAGATGCAGGAGATAAGGTCAGAATCAGAATCAGTAGTAACATGTATCTCAGCAGAAAAAGAAATGATATGGCATGGTCATTGAAATATAGCAATTTTCTAAATAT
>JAOUQT010006943.1:0-12364 GCA_025769995.1 Xyliphius kryptos | reverse complement strand
TTTATTTTTTCCCCCCACTATTGCTACATAAAGATTTTAATTTTTCAATATCTGAGGCTTTAAATTTCAACACTTTCATTTAGAAAATTGCATAAACTATAAAATAGGTCTGCAGAATCAAGACATGACAGACCAATACCGACCCAACTAAATTGCAACAACTATAAATTATCATACTCTATGCAAAATGTTAAAGAACTATAGAGTTAAATTAAAAATTTGCATATTTTAAATCAAGCCCTCAAATGAACCAATTTAAAAAAGTAAGACATTGCACAACATCATGGTAAAATGGCGTTCTCACAAATAGGACAAAAATAATATGAACACAAAAAAGGAAAATAAAACAAATATTTTTTGAAAGGGGCACTGTTGTGTTGTCTTGTCCGTTTTATACTTTCCTTTGTATTTCCCATCACTGAAAAAAGGAACACATTGAAAAACAAAATGTAATTCCAGAGGAACTCCGTTTTAAGTTTTTGATTGTTATAGTTGACATAGACTGTTAATCCACAAGAGACACGACTGGCTTAGAAGCGAGAGAATGAAAGGAGTCGATTACAGTTTTGCTATAAACTGGCCCTGTAAAATCCTAATGTAAATCTCCGACTGTGATAATGGCGAATTGTCTGCCTCTCTAACCTCTCTGCCTCTCAAAACCATTCTCCTGTGTCCTCTTTCAGACAGCTTCATTGCAGCTCCAGTTGTTTTACTTTTCTTATTGAACTAACAGTGTATCTGGACCTTTTCAGGTCTGCAGCAATTTCTTATAGAATTTTCCTTGTTCATAAAAGTCAGTCTTGTCGTTATGAAGTTTATAAATGACTTAGAAATATTTTATGTAATAAATGGCATTTAAAACGATTTTAATTTAACAAAATTTAAGCTTACATTGCATTATATATACATTTTACATTAAAAAACTATTTTTATTGGATACATTAAATAAACTATTGGGTGTATATTTAATTTAAATTGGGTCATTTATTTAAATATTTATACAATATTTAAATAAATTCAATTATTCAATTATTTAGGCCGTTCACAGTTTGGTGGTTTATTTTTCAGGGTTAAAATAACTTAATTATGTCATTTTACAAAATTGCACATAATTTTAGGGATGGATATTGTTTTCAGTATCACAATTTTAATCAAAGCTTTGACTGTAATGGAAAATATATTGTTAACTGTACCTATACTTTAGGTATATGTACAATGTATGTATGTATATGGGTGGCGGTGTGGCTTAGCGGTTGGCATGTTCAGAGCTGCGGATCCAGGTATGAAGCCTGATTTGGGTGTTTCCATGTTCTTCCCGTGTTCGTATTGGGTTTTTTTTTTTTTTTTTTGGGGTTCTCTGGTTTTCTCCCACAGTCCAAAAACACAGCTTGAAAGTAAAGTGGATGCTCTATATTGCAGCTATATAATGTGTGCATGGAGGGTGTGTGCCAAGGGATGGATTGGGGCCCTGTCATCAGTGTATCTGCCCAGCACCCATAACGTTATCCCCTGGATGGGCATGGGAATACCCTCCCCATACACAAACATACATGACCCTAGTAGAGGATTAAGTGTCATATGCACACATATGTATTATATTACAAAAATATAAATACAAAATAAATTTAAAAAAAAAAGGAGGGAGACAAAGAGAAAGCATGAAATATGGTTTGTAAGTACCATAACTGTCTCTTTTAAATGTCTCTGAAGTGCATGGCCTTACTAAAGACTGTCTGTACTGTTTTCACACTTGTGCTGTTATGAGACCATCACAGACTAGAAAGGAATTCAGACTTGATTTTGCAATTAAACCACTAAATATCACTATGAAACAAATCATGCTCCCATATGCATGAATCAAGAAATACTATTTCTAGTAGGTTCCATTTATCATGTATACTAACGTTCTAAAGTGGATCTGCACCACCATGTTTTTTTCCTCAGAACAAGAGTGTAATGCTAGATACAATTAACGTCTGCATCATTTAGTATTTAAGTTCTTATGAGGTATATAAATTATTTAAATATTTAAACTGTGGACCACAAGCATTCCATAAAATGACCTGTGCTCTGAATATGATAAAGAGTAGTTTGCACAGTCATTCTGTTAGATCAGATCAATATTTACAAAAATCTGCTGCAGTACTAAATCAAAATATCTCAGATACATAGAACCAGTCAAAAGTTTGAACGCACTACCTTCTTACCCCAATGGTCAATTCTCCACTTACCATATAGATGATCATTGTAGTTTTACAGATAGGGACTGTGGTATATCTGTTCTCCGTTTTCGCTAAACCCATGTTGGTTCTGGGTTCTCTATCGGTCAGAACCATCACAGAACAGGTATAATTTGGGTGGTATATAGTTTTTGTTTGTCAGCTCTGCAGTGACACTGATGCGGTGAGGGGGTTTTAGTGCAGAGTGCTGCTGTAGTTTCATTTAACACCTCTGTGACACTGCTGGGATAGAAATAATGCACCACCCAAATTATACCTGTTCAGTGATGATAGAAATCCATTCCATTTGGTGTTTCTTACATTTTATTTTCTTTTTATATTGCATGTGCCCTTGTGCGTCTTGAAAGGTACATATATAAAAAAAAATAAAATAATTATTATTATTATTATTTGCCCTGTGGTGGTACTATTGGGGGACTAAATCTGTACTGTAGTGCAAAAACAGATAGACTAAAGTCTGGAATTCAACTTAAAACTACTAAGTCCATCTTTACAGTACATGAAACTAATAGCATGGACAATAAGTGGAGCAAAAAGGAGGTGTGTCCAAAAATTTGACTGATACTGTACAGTCAAAAGTCTGAAACCAATTTTTAAAACATCTTTACTACATTTAAATCTTTACAACCAATTCATGTTCTAAGACAATCATGTTATGAACATCAATAAAGCACACAAACTCAGAGGACCAGCTGTTTTAAAACAATGTAGTAAAATATTGTGAAATCATGTTAAATAACAGGACATCTGTGATTTATGTGCAGCTATACCAATTGGACCAATTCGCACGTTTAGTTGACCAGTATTCAATTTTGCTTGTAATAGCAGGACTGGCATTTGCTTTCACACTTTTCTTAAGATTTCGCTTGGTGATGTTTTTTTCCAACACCATTTCCAATTCTCCTTTCTTTGTGCCAGATTACAGCAATAATTGCATTGCTTTCAGTATGTATCCAGTGACTTAAACATTGTGCAAGTGCACTTCCATTTCAGCTGAGGTTACAACCAGCTTTACAGGTCTGCCATTTCGTACCACTTTCATTTCAGACGACTGTTTCCAATACAGCTGGACACGGCTCCCTTTCTCCTGTGTGCATGACAGTGCTGCCGGGCAGTATAGCACATCTAAATGAAGGTGGCACTGTGCAATTTTCTCAACCACATTATTTTAATTCAGCATGGAGATGGCGCCAGAAACCAGATGTGCTCCCTGTTGAAACCATGTCCTATTTCCAGCAGATGTAGCACTACAAGACAGAATAATGCATGAAATGCATTTGCTCTATAGAAAGTGCTCCATTTTTAATATGATCAATCAAGCCATTACTCCAATGCAACCCCTGTAAAGACAATACTTAATATCTATTTAATTACAAATATAAGCAGATCTATAGCTGATTGGGCATCTTTGATAATTTTTTTAAGGACAAATACAACAAAACCCCCAGCATATGTTTTATTTTCCCATGCAAGCTTTGATATATACAAAAATAATTGCTTGTTGGTGCAATGTATCTCTAAAAAAAAGCTCTGGTAAAACCTGTGGTTATTTTCTATTTATGGGGCTCTTGTTTTTAATGGAACATCGTTTAACTTAATGACCAGGGTCATTACACAAAGGACTCATCTCACCAGATAAACAAAGTAAATATAAATGCCTTTTTTTTTTAAAATGACATCTACTATTTTTTTTTTAATTTGTGGTCTAGTAAAAATTCAGTTCATTAAAAATGCAGCAAATTTCTTTAATGCATCATCTTTTCTTTTATTTATACATTTAAATCCTATAAGAATTAAACATATTAACTGTGGCAGATTTGCAAGGGGAATTTTTGCCTATACATCGAAAATTTACCGATACCGAAAATGTACGACGATATCAGATTGTCATTTTGCTCATATCGGTATTTTTGGTATCTTAAAAAAAAGAAAAGGAAAGAAAAGTTGTTTTGTGTCTTGTCACCTACGTTCTTGTTCCTTTAAAGAGGCTGCGCGCCGTGCTCTTTGTGGGTAGTCACGTGACCATGTGACAATAAAAAGGGAATTGTACCCTCAATATGGCTGTGAAGTATTTATTTTGGCCTTATACATCCTTTATTTTTGAGTTATGTGTGTTTTAATATTATCGTCCATTTATTGTTATCGAAATAAACTGCTCAATATAATCGAAATAGTGATTTTAGGTCATATCGTCCCAGCCCTACTATATATGCTGCATTATAGACATGAGTAACATTTTGTCATCATTGTCTTAATTCCCATGTGGTGCTATAAATTTCCAAAAGGAGACAGATCTGTGCAGCAGGCGAACCAGTCAAGCACAGACATTCAAGGTTTACAAAGCAACGCTGTAAGATAGAATAATATAAGATATGCCTTTATTAGTCCCACAATGGGGAAATTCACATTCTCAGCAGAAAAGTGACAGTAATTGGAAAAGTTAGATACTTTTAACATCTATAATAAAATAAAAAATATATACGAAATAAAATGAAGACAACACTATAAAGACAACAAACTGCACAGCAAAAAAGTCTAGCTATAGCCTAGCTGCAGCGGGAATGAAGGACCTGCTGTAACGCTTGTAAATACACTTCAGATGACGCAGCCGGTCACTGAAGGTGCTGCCCAGAGCCAGAAGTCTCTGATATGCGTTTATTGTTCATAGAAGTTGCTAGGTTGTGTAGCATCCTCCTCTCTTCCACCACCTGCACTGGGTCTAGGTGTTTCCCCCAGGACAGAGCTGGCCTTCCTAATGAGTTTGTCCAGTCTGTATTAGTGATGCTGCTGCTCCAGCACACCACTCTATAGAAAATGGCTGATGCCACCACGGTGTCAAAAAAAGGTCCTAAGGGGTGGCTCCTACACACCAAACAACCTTAATAGCCTTAGCAAATAAAGTCCGCTTTGCTGTTTTTTATAAAGTGCAGCAGTGGCCAGTCCAGTTTTGTGTTGAGGTGAACACCCAGGTACTTGTGTCTACCATGTCAATGTCTATTCACCGGTGTTGGGAGAAAGCAACAGCATGTACAAAAACCTGCTACCCGCTCCTTATGTTTCTTAGTGTTGTTCTGGATGTGGTTATATAGGCACCAGTCCACAAAGTCCTGAATCACCTGTCTGTTCAGTAAGCTGTACTTAAAGTCTGCAGTGTACAGGGTGAAGTAAATTGGTGCCAAGATGGTGCACCCTGTACTACAGACCACTGAATCAGACCCACAGGTTGCAACACATAGAATGAGGCCTGGCATTATCCTGCTCTAAAAGACTTGCTTCTCGGAAAAAGACTTTGTCTACAGCAGTAGTTCTTTTAATAAGCCTCTATATTATTCACATAAATACAGCATGCGGTGGGCATGGCCATACCCAAGTCATCATAAATGCTGGGATTTGTGTTTTTCTTATTTGCATTTTTTAAAGTTAACAGGCTGAACGGCATTTTTTTTCTGACATCTATTTTTCTCCAAAGCAAGCTGAGATGTAGAAACAGACAGATCCACTATCTTTCAACACAATTCATTCATCCATCATCTTCCGTTTTTTCTTCTACTAGGATCACGGTGGGGTTCCCCGTGCCCATCCGGGGAGAACATCTCGGGCTGGGCAGATACAACCAGGACAGTGCACCAATAGATAGCTGGGTACATCCACACACTGTACAGGGAAATTTAAAGCATTCAATTTACATTACATTAAGTTATTTAGCGGACGCTTTTATCCAAAGCGACTTACAAGTATCCCAACTTGATGGTTGGGGTCTAAACACAGGGTTGATGCAGCACCCTTGAGCAATGAGGGTTAAGGGTCTTGCTCAAGGACCCACATTGGTAACTTTAGTGAACCTGGGATTTGAACCCCCAACCTTCAGATTGATAGTCCAACACCCTAACCACTGAGCTACCACTCCCTGGTAGGTCGGTGGTCCAATCCATGTTTTTGGACTGTGGGAGGAAACCCACACTGACATGGGGAGAACATGAAAACTCCACCCAGATCAAGATTCGAACCAGGAATCCCCAGCGCTAAGGCGCGTTCATGCTAAATTCATTTTAATAAAGGAGCTAAAACCACCAATAACATTTAAGTTTGGCTAGGTCAACCATGTAAAATACATTTATTTATTTTTTAATCAAAGACCTTTAAAATCACACAATCATAAATTAATAATTTGCATTGCATATTTATATTTCCCTATTGACATTATGAAATTAAATTAGACCTGCTTTAAACGGTTTCAGAGAAGAGACAGCAGATAAACTCGACTTCATTACTTATATGGCCATTCCGGCAGATGTATTATGTATTTCGATCGAAACATATTTAAATACTTAGGGTGACCTCAGAAGGACAGTGTGCTGTGGCAGGCTTCCAGGCCATGCTGAATTTGTCCGCAGAGGCCAAGCGCAACGGAAAATCATAAATCTTCCGCAGTTTTCCACCTGAGTTTGCTCTTTTGCCCTAGATGGAGCCGTTATCCTTGAAGTCTGATTCAATTATTTACTTGCCAACTAAATTATTACATAATGCCCCCTGTGCATAACAAACCTCCGCACCACTTTTACTTTCCAGCAACATCTGACAGAGTGTTTCCATTTGAACACTTTCACTGGAGGAAGTAATGAAAGCAAAGTGCCATGTGAAACAGGAAAGACCCTAATAGTATATTCTTTAATTAATAAAGTACAGGTGTTAATACAGTGCAAAAAGTTAATCAGTAAGCTCATCCAAATAAAACTCATTCTTGAAGACTATGAAATGTTATTAGAGACCAGTCTGGTCTTCCTACGATTGTTTTAAATCAAAAATATCAGAGTGGCAATATGTGATTCCTGGACTGAACAATACTGACCACAGTGCCTTCGAATAAATATATCTTCCAGTAAAGAATTCCCCTGCAAAATGAATAAAGATAAACACAGCTGTGGGATAGACGGGTGGTCCAGGCTTGTTGAACTAGTTATATTACCTTCCAATATTTTTTCTTTGTCTAAAAAGAATTGAGCTGACATTCTAAATGAGATTCCTTTAGTTTTATCACTATGACAACCACCAATGGTCACAAAGGTGTTGGGAACATTTCAAGATACTCTGGACAGTAGAGAATGTATAAAACTTGGCAAATAAAGTTTTTTTGTAATGCGGATGAACCGCTAAATTTAGCAGTTATAGAATCCCCTAAAAAAAAATAAAATTAAATTAAAAAAAAAACATTTAATTGGCCTCCTCAGAGACTGATGGTGAATGTTTGTGTGATGTAGATTTTTTGAGTAAAGCATTTTTGAATTTAAGATTTTTTGATAAATGATTAATTTTTTTTTTTATTTTTTTTTTAAGAATTGTGACATCTGGATTAATTTGTAGGTTGCAGCCTGTCGCAATGGAAAAGTAAGTAGTTTTTTTAATAAGCCTCTATATTATTCACATAAATACAGCATGCGGTGGGCACAACCATACCCAAGTCATCATAAATGCTGGGATTTGTGTTTTTTCTTATTTGCATTTTTTGTAGTTAACAGGCTGAACGGCATTTTATTTTCTATAGCATCTAGAATCTGACATCTATTTTTCTCCAAAGCAAGCTGAGATGTGGAAACAGACAGATCCACTATCTTTCAACACAATTCATCCATCCATCATCTTCCGTTTTTTCTTCTACTAGGATCACGGTGGGGTTCCCCGTGCCCATCCGGGGAAAACATCTCAGGCACTGGGCAGACACACCCAGGGCACCCGGCAGACACACCCAGGACAGGGCACCAATCCATAGCTGGGTACACACTCACACAGCAGTACAACTTTGTTTTGATAAGTATTGAAGAGCATGCATTGCAAAACTTTTGTATAACCAAATACAAAAACAGATTTTCAAATTTTGCTAATTGGCAAAAAAACGGAAGGGGCTTATGGGTATAAATTGCAAAGTTAAAAAAAGTGTGTGTAGTCAAAGTTTTTGGGTGGAAGTTAAAAGTCTAAACATGTTTCGTCGCACTATAAAGCCAATTATGGACCAATCGATGTGCTTTTTTTTATGTGCAAAGTTGCACACAAACAGCACCTACCCTTCAAGTTTAAGGTCTTTAAGACTAGCGGTCTGTAAAACTTGCACTATGAAGATTTTTTTAAACACTTTAGACACAGCTACCTTATTGCGGCACCTTGTATAGCATTATTCATCTGTAGTTGCATTTTGTTAGTCGCCCTGTGTTGGTTTTTAATGTCAACAGAAAGTGTTAAAATATTCCAGCAACACCGCTGTATTTGATTTAGTTTTAACAGAGCAACAAACACACACCCCAATGTTGCTAGGAATTATGAACTATCCAAACCTGCTCTGTGGTCTGTGGTGGTCCTATGAGGGCCCAGACCATTAAAAAAAAACCAAAGGAAATTAAAGAATAGAGAGAAACAAATACATTGCAGTCTGCAAATGAAGAGCTAAAACGTTATCAGATAATAATGATGTAGCTGGCAATGGTGTGTGAGTGAGGAGGGTGTATGTGTGTACACATTTTTTTAAAAACTAATACTTTTTTAATTAATTATGATTGTATATACACACACAGAGCGCGGCTCAAAAACATGGATTCAGGTTAAATTGCCCCTATTTAAGTTGTGTCCTTATACGGGTTAATGCATACTCTCTGTACTCATACTGTAGGTACATATTCACTATTAGACATTTCAGCAAATTGCTTCTGAAAATAGATTTGTAAACACCTTACAGACAATACACTAAACAGCTTGGATTTTTTATCAAATTTACATATTTATTTTAAATTTATTTGTTATACATTTTAAATCACTGCTAATGTCAAGAACATCCATCCATTATCATCCACCTGATCACGGTGGGGTTCCCCATGCCCATCCAGAGGAGAACGTTTTGGGCGCTGGGCAGATACACCCAGGACAGGGAACCAATCTAATCGCTGGGTACACACTCACTCACACAGCCACGCACACACACACACTCCATGGGGCAATTTAGAGCATTCAGTTTACCTTAAATCCATGTTTTTGAAATGTGGGAGAACAAGTAAACTCCACCCAGATTTGGATTCAAACTGGAAATCCCCAGCACTGAGAGGCAAACGTGCTAAACACTAAGCCACCGTGCGGCCAGTTAATAATGTTAACATACGATAAAATTTTAATGATTTGCCTAGTAATTTCTTGGATTGGTTCCAGTATCCTTGCAACTCGTATTAGAAATAGCTGCCTAATAAATAAATGAATGAATTTATATGGGTTTGGCTTAAACTTAAGATCACTCAATTTATAAAAAAAAAATCTGTTGTCAAAAATAAAACTTGCATCTTAAATAATTGTCTGGTGGCAAGACATAATCGTTGGTTTCAGAACATATAATGAATTTATGTAATGAATTCAATTTTTTTTTTATTGTTTTTTAAAAAACATAAAAACAATGCATGAGGTTTTAATGTAACATTTATGACTAATAGCAGCATAAAACCCATTATCCTGAACTCCTCCTTCTGTTCCTAAAATACAAACGCTGATATGTGATGCAACAAAAAATAATGCACCAGGAATCAAAAACCAAGAAAAACAATAATTTAGGCATTCGCAACATGGCTGCTGGTCCCATTGGTGCCATCTTCTTCATAACCACAGTCAGATTTTTCGATTAAACGCAATACTTGATATTATGGGCTGTTGCAACACCATGACCTAATTATCAAAATGAATATTGTGCAAAATGTAATATCTGGAAAGTAAAAATTACATCATATACCATATATTTACGTTAATTTCTTCTACCGCCAGCACAACATAGCAATGCTTCTTAAGAAAACCCCCTCCGAACACAGCGCAGCACATATGAAATAAGAATGTAGTCCTCTTTACAATGTGTGCATCCATCTGCTACATTTTGTAATTTGCAAGATATAACGAATCACCAGGAGCTAATAACACTGCCAAATCTCATCACTGCTTAAACTACCGAGTGTTAAAGGTGTATTAACAATTTATTTCTATTGATAAACAAATATGTAAAAATAAGACGTTTATACATTTTGGCAAAAAAATGTATTCTACATTTTCTTATTTCATATATCTCTTCTTATGTTTCCAGTCTTTACTTTTGTTGTTATTTAATGTGTTGCATTTAATGCATTTTGATTATTGTTGTAATGCTTTGGCAATATTGTTTTGCATATAGACATGTCTAAAGGCCAGCCTCTGGGCCAATGACGGCCCGCTGGCCGGTTCCAAACGGCCTCGGCTTATAATGTGTTCTTTATGGCTTGTTAACTGTCCAAATACATAATTCCTTTTCCTTGATGGCAGTATGAGTATCCGTCTCTGTGCCTCGGAGAACTGAGGACATATTGTCAGATATTTATAATGTTAACATGAACGTGACAGAGGAGCTGCTTGACCTTAAATTCAAGGTATTTTATACAGTTTGTTTAATGTTATCTTTCCAAATCATCAAAGAATTTTGTCTTTTAAGGTGGATTGGTGGTTAGCACCGTCACCTCTAAGTGCTGGGGGTTCGAATCTGGATATAGGTGGAGTTTCCATGTTCTCATTTCCTCCCACAGTCCAAAAACATGGATTCCATGCTCTAAATTGTCCCGTATAGTTTTTGTGTGTCCATGTGTGAGTGAGTGTGTGCCCAGCGATTGATTAGCGCCCCTGTCGTGGGTGCATCTGCCCAGTGCAGTGAGATGTTCTCGCCTGGATGGGCATGGGGAACCCTACCGGGACCCTAGTAGAGGAATAAGCGTTGTTTATGTAAGTCAAGCCAATGGAAATATACATGGTTATAAATAAATTATTATATTTTAATTTCTGGTGAAAAATGTCAGAAGAAACTTTTGGCCCACTGGCATCTGCACTACACCAAATTTTGCACTCTACGCATACGGTCATGCTAATAAAGCTACATTGAATCTTAAAATCCACACTTCCGCAACCGTAATCACTATTACAAGAGTCATGTGTAGGAAAACTATTAAAATTATATACATGTGTAAAAGACGTAAACAAAAATTCTATACAATAGCCACGAACTAGCGAAAGCTATCTTTAAGGCCAAGAAAGCACAAGCTATCAAAAAAAAATTATAATCTCCTTTAATCTACACAAATCTCCTCAAATCAAAACTAAATAGTTAAATCGTTAAAATGGTAGACCATAAGTTAACATAGATGAATATATTTTAAATATAAATTATATTTATGTCGCTTTTAGTTTAAAGTGCAAATCGTGATAGCATGTTAAGCAATCATCAGAATACATTACTCTGAGTGTGCAGTCCTTCAAAATGCTTAACTGATTACAGATTCAATCAGGTAATCACAGAGTACGGCATAAAGCTAATGTTCATGTATTGTGCACAATGCCAATGTGTTAAATGCAGATGCTAAAAATAACTGGCACTAATTGGCACCCCAACAGCACAGATACGGGCTTGGCGTTCTGGGATATGAATATTCTCAGTGAAAGCATCTGCTCCACGTGCTTGCTGCTGAATGATCGGCCTGTAAGCACAGTGTACATCCACTTAGACAGAAGTCACAGAAACGTACCTTGTCTTTTGTGAAAGAACATAATTGCATAGGACTGTGAAAAAGATTATTATAACAGCATACAGTAGAGCTATTGACCGAGTTGTACATTAAAAAGCTGTCTGGCTCTTTGTAAACAGGTCTGGTATAAAACAGCCTCCGTCCTTCAGCTGCTTTAGTACAGATGTTGTCATTACAGTCACATTTGCGATCACATGCTGTTCTGGATCCTGTTTAACTTTGATGTGGAAGTAAGCAGATTCAAGGTTTTTAGTTAGTTAATGCCAGGAGTAAAACCTCTCCACATTGTTTTCTGGGCTTTTGGAGCAAAAACTCAGTAAATAATACATGTTTCAATCCCACGTTAATATGAGTGTATGTGGTTCTATTAAGTCAGACTGGTATTACAACTCTGGCGGCACGGCGGTTTAGTGGTTAGCACGTTCGCATCTCAGCGCTGGGGATTCCCGGTTTGAATCCTAATCGAGTTGGAGTTTCCATTTTTCCTCGTGTCTGCGTGGGTTTTCTCCAGGTTCCTCCCACAGTCCAAAAACATGGATTCAAGGTAAATTTAATGCTCTAAAT
>JAOUQT010006939.1:0-12365 GCA_025769995.1 Xyliphius kryptos | reverse complement strand
TCAGGGTTAATTAAAAATTTAAAAAATTAGTCTGGATTATGTCGCGGAAGGCGAGTTTATTAGTAATTTTGCTTTCAGTCAACACATTTATAAATCAACCCTTTTTCTTATTATAGCATGTTGGTTATAGAAGAAATATGGCACTCGAGCTTGTGTATTATTGGGATTAAATCATGGGAAAGAGTTGTAACTGTAACCCTGCTTTATATGATTTCCTCTGATTTATTTACTATAATGCCACGCCCCCTACGACCTTATTGTTTTTTATAAGACGTGTAGTTCCGGTCCTTAAATCTGAGCCACTTGTCTAGCCGTGACATTATTAACCATAACCCACACCTCTGCGTGCTTCACGTTCATATAAATGCGCGATAAAAAATATATTAATCTCCTGAACGTTTTCATAAACTCCATTCTGTAATTTAGCCACTAGATGGCACTATTTGATTGGCACTACTTGCGACACGGGTCATTTTAAAAAACGGAATGGATAATGTCGCGGAAGGTTAGTTTATTGACAATTTTGCTTTCTGTCTACGCATTTACGAATCAAACCTTTTTATTATTACAGTGTGTTGGTAACTGTTTTATAAAAGAAATAAGGCCCTCGAGGTTGTGCAGTATTGTGAATTATCCACAAAAGGGGGTGTAAAGGCACTACCTGATAAAATTTCTTTCCTGTGGGTTATTCACAATAACGTACACCCTCTCATAACTTATTGCTTTACTAAACTGTGTATTATAATTTTGTAATATTTAATTAAAGATAAATACATATTTAATAAAAACACTTACGCAAACAAGGGGAGAACATGGAAATTCCCCTCAGATTGGGATTCAAACTAGGAATCCCCAGCGCTGAGAGCAGAACGTGCTAACCACTTAGCCACAGTGCCCCCTTAAATGAATATAGTTTTATTTTCAAGTTTTTTTGAAACTCTTTTGTTTATTGGTGTTTGTAATTCTGAGATGATTTGCAATTATTTTCATTTTTAAATGTATAAAAATTTTGGCTTTTATATCTGAAACAAATCTTCTAGGATTTAGTACATTACTTTAAAACAAAAGTACATTTATAAAGCCTATTCCTGCAAATTTTCACCAGCAGGCCTCTATAACAACACAACATATAAGCACCGGTTGAAATAATACTGTCCTTAAACTATACCTTCAGTTAAAAATCCCCTGCCCCTCATGTTAAGTCCAGTTATAGATAAAATGAAGTGAGCTCATTGTGCACTCAAGAGTTTATTCATTTGGAGGATTCATCATTATCACTGATCTAACATCTCTGTTTTTGTGTTTTGAAGGGAATTCAGAGGGGCGCTCGGCCAGACAGTCACTTAAAATGCCCTAAGATCTTATCAGGAGTTTGTTTCATAATTAAAGGTGGACTCACAGAGGGAAATCCCATTCCAACCTTCAATCGTCATCTTCAGGGTGTAATCTTCAGTCATTCTGAAACAAGTACCAAATAAAGGTGTATTTATATTAAATCACATATTTATAAAGAGTTAAAGATTAATGTCACACTTTCATATTAATATGTTGAACATTTAAAAAATAATAATATGTTATACTTCGGCAACATGGTGAGGCAGTAAGTAGTGCTTTCTTTGCCCAGCAGGTAGTTAGGTGGGAAACTTGGGTTGCTACTATGTAGAGTTTGCATGTTCTCTCAGTGTGCGAGGGGGTTTTCTTACAGGTAAGATAAGCCTTGAATATTTAATGATTACAGGCTATGTGAATTAGTGGGTGTTATATTTTCATTTTTAAGGGCATTTTCTTGCAGGGAGCTGGTATTTTTCTTAATTTGCCTTTAAGACGGTCCTGCTAAATGCACTGCTGGGATAGGAAAATAAATAGAAGTGTACCAGAGGTGAAAAAAGAGTGACAATACAGTTATAAAACTGCCCTGATTGTGTATTAGAACAACTTTGTTGTACTTTCACTTCCTCTGTCCTCACTTCATATCTGACCTCATCAAAGAGCATAATATTTGAGCAACTTTCAGATGATGAAACCAGACTGTGAGAGTTCAGCCTGCAAGAGAAGACAAGGCCGTGAACACAATCACGGAAATTCTGAGAGCTGCAAATTGTATTTCAGCCCTTCAGAAGAAAACGTCCTTAGCTGGAAAAAGGAAGCTTGAGTTGTAGGTGATGAGCACTTGTGAAGTCCAGATGCACACATGATTACAAGAGATGGCTAATCATTGAGTTCACATGTTTTATTTAGTACTACAGGTGTGTATACTCAACCCCATAGTCATTCATTTTCCAGCTTTGTGATCTGTACCCCAGCACATGGAGCATAACCCTTAAAGGACTGTATATGTATCGGTATCTGACCTCGCATAAGTTCCACAGGATAAATGGGCAAAATTTCCCACACGCCAAAAAGCCTTTCCAGACAGGTATAAGCTTTTAAAGGCGAAGAGTAAACCAACTGAGAATGGGATTTCATAAAAGCTTCTGTAGATCTAATCTGTAGGTGTCAGGATACTTTAGTTCACACATTGGACTTTTAAAATAAAAATGCAGTCTGATGAATTGTCTTATATTGACATAAAGTAGTTATGTGTTAGTCATCAGAATGTTCAAAAATCCATGTGTTCAGATGAAAGATGACATAATATTTAAATCACTTTTGTGCTATTATTCATTCAATTACAACCTCTTTACAACTTCTCGTTTCACATTTCATAACAATGGACGTGTGCAAAACAATGATCACTTCTTTTTAAGAACTCATAATAGACATTGTACATGATCGGGAAGCACTGACCTTACTTTAGAGCTTCAGAAAAAAGGGAAATATCAGGATGAACTGTTTCAAATTCAGCATCATTCTCTGCAGAAATTCCTGTAGCACACAGCAGATTTCTTATGACTTCATACACAAATAACATTCACACACCAAATCACACACACACACACACACACACACACACACACACATACACACACACACACGCACACACACACACATACACACAGTGCATCAGGTCCAGAGTTATTTTAGATAATGGGACTTTTCTTTTAATCTAAGGGGAAGGTGGGGAAAATTCCGTGACAGCATCGTCTGCCCAGGCCAAAAAAAAAAAACCCTCTTACAAATAAACATGTGACTTCTCCACAGGTCATTCCTTTACTACACAAAGACAACAAAACCCCATGCGAATTAATAAAACCTAAAAAAGTAGAAATGAAGACTTCAAGTCATAAATCTCTGCAGTGTGAGTGGGAGGTGAGGACTTAACTTCCTTCCTAAAAATTCAGAAGAGGAAGAAAAGCTCCCACATATCTACACTTAATAAAGCTGCATGGGGCAGAAAAACTTTAATCTCGGGTGAAGATGACCGGCGGTTTATTGGTGAACAGCCCAGAACGTGTCTCACTGTGGTGTTGAAATGTGAGTCCGAAAAACGGAGAGGTGACAGGATTTCCGGGACTTTTTCCAGCTTTTCCCAAAAGTTCCCTTGAGCAACAGTTTCGTCAATGACATTTTTCCAGAAATATGTGATCAACAGTTACCTGATGCAGAAATGTGTATAACATCGGAGGAATTGTTGTTTCATGTGAAGCGGTGGCAGTGGTGGGAAACAAAATACGTAATAAGGCTCGGTCCTTTATATGCAGTAAATATATATGAATTCATATATACACAAACACATAAACACACAATAGGGCAATTTAGAGCGGTCAATTTACCTTAAATTCCTGTTTTTTAGACCGTGGGAGGAAACCGGAGAACCGAGAGGAAACCCACGCGGACACAGGGAGGACATGCAAACTCCACCCTGAGTTCTCTGGGTGTGTGGACCATAATTTCGGTTTTATAGCATGCCAAATCTGATGGAAATGACAATAAAGCCTTATTGAATCCTGATTGGGATTTGAAGCGGGAACGTTCGCGTTTTCCAGTTCCCGTTGTTGACATGGCGTTTCACCCGCGCCCGTGTTTGAACACTGATATAACGTCTGTCCTTGATCTGTCCTCCGCGTCCAGCTGCCTCAACACATTCCATTCTCTCCCGCTCGCAGACGTTCGGCGTGGGTGTCGAGGAACACAAACAAACCAGGAGTCCTAGTATTACACCCTCCACCACAAGGGAGAGTTCTCCAAAGCACATGCAGAACGTGACATTCCTAATCTGATGTTTTTGGTAAATTCCCGTCACAGCGCCTCACAATGTCTGTAAACGTGATAAAGGCAACAGTCATTCAACTGAAAGGTTATTAACTTTATTATTTCAGTGCATGGTGTTTAATCCTTGTTCTCACTTAGTTCACATTCTCTCCTGGGAATTTCGGCAGATTACAAAGTTGAAGCGATGATAGAACAGCATATTTAGGAGTTTCCATGTTCTCCCCGTAAGAATTAGCTGCACTAAATTGTCCCTATATTGTATGTGTATGTAAATGTGTATGGGTGCCCAGCAGTGGCCCAGCAATCAAAATGTTCTCCACTGGATGGGCATGGGGACCCCCCCCCACCCCCCACGTGACCCTAGAGGAGGATTAAGCAAAAGATTCATCTATTATCTTCCCCTTTATCCTATACGTCACTTAGAATGTCCTCCCATTTATTTTACAGGGCCGTGGGGGGAAAGGTTCCCCATGTCCGGTTCCCCATGCCCATCCTGGGAAGAATGTTTCGGGTGCTGGGCAGAGACATTCAGGACCGGGCACCAATCCATTGCTGGGCACTTATACACTATGTAAGAGCAAATTAGATAGGGGTAATTGACTTTACTGGGTAATGGTGGGGGGGGGGGTCCCTATGCCCATGCCCATGCCCATCCAGAGAAGAATGTTTCAAGAGTGGGCAGATCGGTCTGGTTTCCAATGCCCATCCAGGCAGATACACTTAGGCTGGCTGGGCAGATACACTTAGGACAGGGCGCCAATTGGTCATTAACTCACTCAAACAAACACAGACTATATGGGGCAATTTAGAGCCGCCATTTCACCTTGAATCCATATTTTTGGACTGTGGGTGGAAACCGGAGAACCTGGAGGAAACCCACACGGACACGGGGAGAGGCGAACGTGCTAACGACTACCTTAAAGCAATCTTTAGCGAGCCGCGCAGCTTTATTTGGGGCGTGTCCGTGTAACTGTGACAACGTGATTCATGGGTGTGTTTTGGGTGTAACGTAAAATTAACCAATCGGCGTGTCACTTGCGGTTCTCTTTAAGGAACACTTTGACTTTGGCGGGTTGCTATTTCAACAGCGCATTATGACCAGCTAGGCATAAATTAACTTTTTACCCAAATTGCAGGAAACATCAGAAGTCCAGGCAAAGTGGCTCGTCTTAAATAAAAGTGCTTTTCAGGAAAAATTAAGAAGATAAATCATGCTGAGACTATGAAAAAGGATTTATTAAACTGGGGGTGATCCCAGAACCGGGTTTATTTTGATCTCCCCCAACGATATGAGCAGTACTGCCATTTTTAAATGTGTTTTCCGAAGCCTTCCTCTCAATTATGGTCTGTCTATGCAGTTAGCATTGTTTTCTATGAATTTAAACGGAACAAAACGCAAATTCCTGGAAAGGGAAATAGTTGAGCAACATTAAAACACGTGTGCTCCATTATCCTCTCGCTATGTCCCTCTATGCGTTTGCGGCTTATTCATAACACATTGTGTCCTCCAAGCCCTTACATGAAAAGTTCAAGTAAGTTCAAGTAATTTGTGAAAGTGTGATGTCACAAAGCAGCTTTACAGAGTTCTAAGCCTAAACCCCCAAAGAGCAAACCGAAGCCACAGTGGCAAGAAAAAAACTCCCTGTTCTGATGTTATTTTTAGGAAAAAACCTTTGGAGCACCAAGGCTCAGTGGGGGACTCATCCTCCTGGAGCGGCCGGGCAGCATCACCGTGTAGGACAACCACGTACAGATCAGATCATGTATAGATCAGTCCATGTGTGTCCATATTTCACTATAGTAAACATTATATAAACTGTAGGAGTCCATTGATTCCTCCAGGTTCTCCGGTTTCCTCCTACATTCTAAAAAACATGGCTTCACGGTTGGCTCATCCATAGTTAACATCTCGGCAGATGTGGGCTACGGAGGAGAATGCGCTTGTAATATGTGATGTATAGTGTATTGTTAAGAATGCCCCCGTAACCATTTGTACCGCTGGGCGGAGAAGAAGCAAGGAACCAAAGTTTCGTCCTTCTGAAATGTTAAGGGGCTGGTAAGTCAATGAGGGATTTGTTGGCGATTTTGAGTATTGGGTGGGTTTTTCTGGTGACCGTCGTAGGTTAAAATACGGGCAGGAATTATGGAATACCTTCTTGATCTGTTTTTATTGGGGTTGGTTGTTGGTCTAATTGGGGTTGCTTTAAATCCTGTGCCTTATTTTGCTGCATTTGGTTTGGTTCTTGCTGCCGGGGTGGGGTGTGGTATTTTAGTAAGGCATGGTGGGTCGTTTTAATTATTTTTTAGCATAGTGCCAAGCCTTTTCCAGAGCCTTGGGGGGGTTTGTTTGGTGAAAACTTATATTATTATTTACGGATTGTGCGTGGAGGAACCCCACCGCGACCCTAGTAGAGGAATAAGCAGAAGATAATGGAGGGATGAATGAATGGAGTTTATTGAGTCCATCCTCCAGGACCACAACGCTGTTGGTCCAACAGAAGTCCAGGTTCCTTTCCATTACCGTCGTATCCGCAGTGATCCGGCAGTGCCGTAGACCAGAAGACGGGGACACCTCAAGACGACACCTCAGAAAAAGACAAGAAAGTTAGCAGTTAGAGCTGATTAAGCACCGTAATTATGTAATAAATGAAGTTTGATTGACACACAGTGCAGCATGGGACTCCGGCAGAACCGACTAGAGCAGCAGAACCAAAAGGGGCAGATACTGCAGACTCTACTAAGTCGAGAGGGCCCCCCGGAATGGCATAATTTCCATGCCACGCCTCCCACTAATAATGATCAGAATGAGGAGATGAAATGCCAGCATGTACATTCAATGGGACCTGAGCATTGAACCTCAGACATCATCAATGCTTCTCTCTGCCTGTCTAAACCTCCTTAATCTCACCTCTGACCTTGTTCCTCAAATGTCCTACCTGTCTTAAGACATTTTCTTTGGGGGGACTCATATGCTTGTGGTTAAGGAACCAGCTTTGCGACCTGAAGGTCCCACCAGATACTATGGCTGAAGTGCCCTTGGGAAACACAAGGCTGCCCAACGCTCTGGGGACGTGTGTTCACTTGACTCAGTGTGTGTATGTGTGTGTTTTACTGGACGGGTGGTTCACACGTGGAGGACACATTCCTCTGGGTGTCAGAATCACAGCATCTTCTCGTGCATCGTTTTGGCGTTTGTGAGGTTAAATGTGGTCCTCACTGAGACTCCTCACGCCACTGACGAATCACACACTCCCTTAATTACTGGAATCGGGAAACCTTCACGCTCACGTTCTGACTCACGTCTTTAGAGTCAAAAGGGCATGGACATTTTTAACAAATGATTTCCACACCCCCGCCTTTCCATCTATTGTGTCCTTGTTGGAGATCAATCAGGTCAACACATTAAAGGCTTTTTTTATTAGATTATTAGAGACCTCCTCTACTGCTTTAACAACACAAATAACAAACCCACTTTCTCCATGTTCTCAGTTCCACTTACTTTAAAGATGGACTTTGTAGTTCTACAATTTCAGACGGAGGTCTACACGTTTAGATGTTCAGATGTTTCCTGCATCAATACGTATCATGTATTTGAATTAAACTAATTTATCAAAAGGGGCGGGGCTTAGTGGTTAGCACATTCGCCTCTCAGTGCTGGGAATTCCCGGTTCAAATCCCAATCTGGGAGGAGTTTCCATGTTTTCCCTGTGTCTGCTTGGTTTTCCTCCCACTTTCCGAAAAACCACGGATTCCAGGGAAATTGCTTTAAATTACCCTGTATAGTGTATGTGTGTGTGTGTGACCCAGCGATGGATTGGCGCCCTGTCCTGGGTGTACCTGTCCAGCACCTGAGACCTTCTCCCCTGGATGGGCATGAGGAACCCCACCGCGAATTTATCAAAAGTTTATCTCCACTTTCCTTTGTAGTTCCACAATTCCAAATTGTAGTCCATATGTTTGTGGACTACAACAGCTTTAAATGAAGCTACAGCAGCACTGCTGCACTAAAACCCCCTCAGATTATCAGAGTCCCTGTAGAACTGACCATAAACAATCCCCCACCCAAATTCAACCCATTTTGTGATGCTCCTGACCAACAGAGAACCGACAAGGGACTAACTCATGGTTAGGGTGTTGGGCTGGCAATCTTAAGGTTGTGGGTTCAAATCCCAGGTCTACTGAAGTTACCAATGTGGGTCTTTGAGCAGGACCCTAACCCTCATTGCTCCAGGGGTTCTGTGTGTAACCCTGTGTTCTGACCCCAACTATTAAGTGGGATACTTGTAAGTTGCTTTAGATAAACACGTCCAGTAAATGACCAAATGTAAAAACAAAGAACACTGATGGACTCCAGTCTGTAATCGTAAAACAGAAACGAGACTGACTGGTACTGTATTTGGGAGATCATGAATAGTACATGTTCCAGATTGCTGAGTTGCTCTGCATTCCATAGTTTTGTGTGAGTAAGAGTGAGAGAGATTAGAACTGTTGAGCGAGGCAGAGATGTGTGAGGAGTAAATTAACAGAGAAGCATCACGAGCATGACTGGAATTTAAATTACTCTCGCTTTGTGAAAAGACAAAGAATGAATCCTCAGTGGGGACTGAAGACTGAAGGAAGACTTTCTCTGCGTTTTTTCCTCTCACCTTGTTTTAATTGTAGCTCAGGTCTGCGCACCATCAGAACCTGGCTGGCCATTTGTATGTGAATACTAAACTATTCATTCCACATTATAAGCATATGGACTGTCTGAAACATGATGCCCCACCTAAAGCAGAGGTTTCACACTGGGGGGTCACATGTTCATCAGACAGACAGCATCATGCTGCAAAGGGTTTTTAAGATGAGGCGGAAGTGGACCTATGGCTTGATGGGTCTGTGGTAGCTCAGTGGTTAGTGTGTTGGGTTATTAATCTGAAGGTGGTGGTCGGCTGAAGTCGATTTTCTAAAGCAGCAGTCACTAACATGTGGACCGCGGTCTGGATCCGGACCCAGACGTTGTTCACTGCGGACCCAAATCGATAAACTATAGATCCATCTATTATCTTCGGCTTATTCCTCTACTAGGGTCGCGGTGGGGTTTCCCAAGCCCACTCAGGGGAGAACATCCTGGGCACACACACCCAGGACAGGTCACTAATCCATCGCTGGGCACACACTCACCCACATATCCACCCACACAAACACACACACACACACACACACACACACACACACACACACACACACACACTATACAGAGCAATTTAGAGTAATCGGTTTACCTGGAATCCATGTTTTTGGACTGTGGGAGGAAACCGGAGAACTTGAAGGAAACCCACACGGACACAGGGAGGACATGGAAACTCCACCCAAATCGGGTGTCGATCCGGGAACCCTCACCGCTGAGAGGCGAACGTACTAACCACAAAGCTAAACCTGTTGTTTTTTGTTGTCTGTGTTCTGTAATTTGCCCACTAGAGGGATTTTCTGATTGTTAGAAAAGCAGCTAATCTGTTACTCAGCGATCAGCGTTCATTTTTAAAACCAGACTAGATCAGATCGTGGAAGATCAGTTTATTAACGGTTATGTTTTCGGCAAACGCCTTTATGAATCAAACCTTGTTTTTCGTTATCGTGTGTTTGGAACTGTTTTATAAAAGCAATAATGTGCACGTGCTTGTGCAATATTGTTAATAAATCACAGGAAAGACATTTTACATTACATTGATCCAAAGCGACTAACACGTTTCCCACTTAATAGTTGGGGTCAAAACACAGGGTCCCACACAGAACCCCTGAATCTATGAGGGTTAAGGGTCTTGGTCAAGGGACCCACACATCCGTGGACCTGAGATTTGAACCCTTAGATTTCCAGCCCAACACCCTAACCACTGAGCTACCACACCCTACGGGTCATGTGTGGTTTATTCACAATAACGCCGCCCTCTCACACCTCACTGCTGTATTAAACCCTTACCATTAGAGTGATTGGGTTTAAAAATAATGGTTTTAAGAACCTTTTAACATTTAGGTCTTTAAAATAGGTACATTTCTCGTTTTTCGATCTTGGCGTGTAGTTGTAAAACCGAGGTAACGAGTGGAGAAGGTTCCAGAGATTTTGCATCCGTCAATTTGGAAGTTCAGTAAAAAAAAGCAGCTTTTTAAACATTTCCTAAAAGATTAAATCAGTTCACTGGTTTAATAAAAAAAGGGGCTCTCGTTCAAGGCTACTTCCTCTTCCTCTGTATTGTTAGTCAAACGGTTAGCATTATTAGGTCGTGAGGTCCAGCATTCAAAGGTGGAAAGACAGGAAGACACTCCGGACAGGTCTTTAGTCCATTGTGTAATGGACACAGTGAAGACATCCCCCCCTCCCCCACACACACTCATTATAACATGTTTTTAGACTGGGGGAAGAAACCCGAGCTCTACGAGGAAACCCACACCGGTTGTAGGAGTTCGTCCAACATCCACTCTGCAAAAAATCTTCCTGTCCAAAAATGATACCTTGAACTGTCTCACTGTACGAGTTTAGCTTTGCTGCTCACCACACCAACACCCACAGTGTTGTACTGTATATTCTGCAACTTGTCCATCTTTAGGAGCGTTATTTAGTTTACAGAGGGTTCAATATAAATCCTCAAGGCAACTACCTAACCCACAGCGTTCTCCAAAAAACGGTGGTGGGCGGCATGTTGGCTTGTCGGCATGTTGGTTTAGCGGTTAGCACGTCCGCCTCTAAGCGTTGGGAATCTGGATTCGAATCCCAATCGCAGAGAAGTTTTCATCATCTCCATGTGGAGTTCTTTTGTGTTCTCTAGTTTTCTTCCACAGTCCAAAAACATGGATTCAAGGTGAATTGGCTGCTGATGCAGCACCCTGGAACAATGAGGGTTAAGGGTCTTGCTCAGAAACCCACACCGGTAACTTCAGTGGACCTGGGATTTGAACCCACAACCTTCTGATTGATAGTCCAATGCCGTAACCACTGAGCTACCTCTCCCATCACTAAAGTACTCCTGGGCCAGGCACCAGACACCAATTACTCCCTGAGTGCCATGTACAGAACGACATTAACTCTTTTAAATCAGTGTGGTGCTGGGGGGGGGGGGGGGGGTGACGAATTCACTCAGTGTGTGTGTGTGTGTGTGTTTCACTAAATTGTTGGGCTAAATGTGAAGGACAGTTGGCATGTTGGCTTGGTGGCATGTTGCCTTGGCGATTAGCATGTCCGCCTCTGAGCATTGGGAATCTGGGTTTGAATCCCAATCGTGGAGAAGTTTTCATCATCTCCATGTGGCGTTCTTTTGTGTTCTCCAGTTTTCTTCCACAGTCCAAAGACATGGATTCAAGGTGAATAGGCTGCTCTAAATGGCCCTGTCTCAATTTTTCTACATAGGAGGCAGTCATACTACATTTGGTTATTTAGCAGACGCTTTTATCCAAAGCGACTTACAAGTATCCCACTTAATAGTTGGGGTCAGTACACAGGGTTGATGCAGCATCCTGGAGCAATGAGGGTTAAGGGTCTTGCTCAAGGACCCACATTGGACCTGGGATTAGAACCCACAACCTTTTAGATTGTTAGTCCAACACCTTAACCACTGAGCTACTACACCCATCACTGAATAGCCCACGGCCAAGACATCAGACACCAATTGCTCCCTGGGTGCCATGTACAGCGATGCCCACCAGTCCAGGCACATGTGCTAACTTTACTCGGTGTGTGTGTGTGTGTGTGTGTGTGTGTGTGTGTGTGTGTGTGTGTTTCATTAAATTAATGGTGTAAATGAAAAGGACAAATTTCTCTGTGTGTACATTATCACTTTATACTGAGTGAGTGAGTAAGTGTGTGTGTGGGTGTGTGGGTGTGTGGGTGTGTGTGTGTCCAGTAAAGTATTGGCACCCTGTCTTGGATGTTCTCCTCTTGGATCTCAGTGACTATCATCGCTAAAATCCACTTCTGAGAAACACTATTTAAATGCGATGATGACATCAAACTGAAACATCCAGGAATTACAAACATCTCCTGGAAGTGAGGAAATAAGGAAAGGAAAAGCTCCTGAAAGCCCGATTGTGGAAGGCAGCCCAGTGTGGGTGTGCAAGCCAGTGTGAAGTGTGTGTATATGTGGGTTTGTGTGTACGCCTCACCATGTAGTACATCAGACTGCGGTGGAATCTGTGGGCTTTGTGCTGAGGGTCTGCATTTTATCGCAGTAGATAGTGTCGGG
>JAOUQT010006925.1:0-12365 GCA_025769995.1 Xyliphius kryptos | reverse complement strand
GAGAACATCCGCCACCTCATCAGGAGCATGCCTAGGCGTTGTAGGGAGGTCATACAGGCATGTGGAGGCCACACACACTACTGAGCCTAGTTTTAACATGTCTTGAGGAATTTCCACTGAGGTTGGATCAGCCTGTCATTTGATTTTCCACTTTGATTTTGAGAATGGTTTCCAATCCAGACCTCCATTGGATAATAATTTTATTTTACATTTTTATGTTATTTTCTTTGCAGCACATGTTTATTCATTGAGATCTAGGATGTGTTATTTTAGTGTTGCCTTTATGTGACATTCAAATAATCCTAAAGTTTTATGTGTGTGTGCGTGTGTGTGTGTGCGTGTGTGTGTGTGTGTGTGTGTGTGTGTGTATTCTCTTCCACACTGATTGTCACCCCTGAACAATTGCTGCTCTATGGACTGAGTCGGACTGTATGCACAGTAAAGGGAATCCCTAGAGCAGAACGCCTTATTGATCACATCACCTATCCCACAGTCACAATCATTGTCTTCTTCCTTTCTTTTCAGCCAATCGATGTCTCTTTGTTTCTATTGCTCTCCATTGACAAATCACTCAGACTCAGCCTTTTTATTTACATCTGTCAGTCAAATCATGGGTTTGTGTTCATCTTTAAATGCTTCATCATATCACACATTTGCCTGATTTTTATTATTTTTTTAACTTTACAACATGATTTTTATCAATCAAATTTTGTCCAATTATAAATATAAAATTTCTGTTGTGGACAATATCAATAGCATGTAACTCAAAATTTGTACTGATTACTTTAACAGTATTCTGATATGCAGAGACAAGTGTTTCTATTAACATTAGTGTTTCTATTAACATTACATTATTTGGTTAAGGGTATTAATTTAGTTTAATACAGTATGTTGATAGAGAGCAATAATCCTTTCTGTGTAGTCTGCATGTCCTCTCCATGTTCACCTGCTACTTCTTTGGGATCCTTGTTTTTTTTTCAAAATTTAAAACCCATGATAATAGGTCAAGTGGTGAAAATTAATTATATCCATTTGGGTTGCCAAGCCAGTGGTGCTGTTTTAATATGCAGTTTAATGTGTGCCAAATCGGTTAAGCTGCACAGCTATAGTTACCCCTAAAGCAAAAAGAGGTTTTCGAAAATACACATATTTACATTTAATGTAGAGGTAAATTGAATTAATAAAGATATATATATATATCTGTTATATTTATTTTTAAAAACAGTATTTTAAAATTTTTGTGGTATAAGTGACCATAATATTTTTCTAGGATAAAAATGTGTTTCAAAAGAAAGATTTCATATTGAGTCAGATTTTAAAGATTGTAATAGTTTTCATTATGGAATTTTATTTATCAATACATTCATTTATTTATCTATTTATCTATTTTGAAATCTGTCTATCTGTTTTTAGTTCAGCTGTTAGTCATGTGGTGTGTTGCTGAATTTACAAAAAGTTTCTTAAATTTCATACATGCTTGCAATAGTTTAAAAGTTTTTTTAAACTATTAAATTAATTCAGAATTTTATTTGTTTTAATTATTTTTAAACGCATATCCTCTCATTTCAAGCTAGAGTGCTATTAAGGCCACTACAATGTCATCACAATATATGTCAGTTAAAATTTAATAACTTAAAATTTGTGTAAAGCATTTTAAGTGTGCTTAATTGATAATTATAGTGCTGTATGCACAAGTGTTTGTGGAAAGACATTATTAATCTTTTCTGAACAAGCTATGCTACTATGGCTCCATAGAGATGCATATGCTTTTATAGTTAGTAAGCCTGTGCTCACATATTCCGAAACACACTTTCAGGAGTTTTGATAATGTAAAATGGTAATTGTATATATAAAGTATAAAAAAAAACATTCTACATTCTAAAATGACTTTATCTGTATTTTCATCCAGAAGTTTATACAAATATGTGTTTTTATTAAATTAAACTGATACTCATACTTTTTCTTACACTCATTAACCAAATTTATAGTTTCTGTCAATCGATACAAGCATTTCTATCATAACTTACAAAGATAGTTGCAGGTATATGTTTATTGCATCAAACATTTTATTATGTTGATGTGGTAACTTGCCATGAACAAATTCCTACAGCCAAATCTTTGATGATAGACAAAACAGTATGGTAAAAAAACAACTGCTTCCTATAGTGTTGCTGATTATTTGATTTAGGAACAGTATATTGTACAAGTGGTGCTTTGTAGTGGACGATCCATTAGACCAACATGTCTTGTTTCCTCCTTAGTATTTATAAACCAGGAATTACCTTAGAAGCACTTTGTGGAATGTCTGATGTGCACAATATGTGGATATACTGTATGTTCGTGACGTACTTCAGGTAAACATACACATTTTAGTTTAAGTGTTAAATTGTGTATGGCCTGACAATATTATGCATTAGCTGCTGGACAAAGGTATAACAGCATTTCCTGACAAAGTTGTTTGCACCTACTGAAGTGTTTCAGATTTGGACAGAGGGTCACTTGAGGCTGTGACCCTCCTTATTTAGATTGGTCAGGAGTCGGTTAGGTCTTAACTATTCAGTTATAGTCAATGGAGGCGACCATGCAGTAGACAGCATTCCTGATTGCTGAAATGATGGCACGAGGTTAACTACCCTTATTTAGGAGGGTCTGTCACCTCTCCAAAAATGAAAAAAGGGGTTACGGCAGCTTCCAAGGAAGAACTCACTTGACACTTCACACCACGAAACCTTAAGGGAAGCAGACCAAGATTGTTTTCCCTCTCAAAGAGACATCTGGGAATGAACAATTAAGGGCTCCATATTTGTATGACTGCATGTTTAATATAAAAAGTTTATTACCTTAGTATTTTACTATTCACATACAAATAGTGTCTTACTCTTCTGTATCTGAGCCTGGAAATATGTAAACCGAAACCCTACTTGAATGAATGCCAAGTCTAATCCTGGACACTGAGCAATCTATTGTTCATACACACTAAAAAGAAGAAGTGATAGTTGGTTAAAAAGTATTTTGTAATAACATTTATTTAAGTCACGTATTTAACAGATGAATTAGTAAGGTATGCCATTACACAATGACACTGTGTCAGTTAAATCTAATATAATATACATTATAAATAGGATATACATTTTGTAAAAGAGAATATTAAGTGGATTTGATTTTTTTCATTTTTTGATGAGTTCTTATAAGGTTAGTTTAAAAAATACATAAAGGTAATTATCTACAACAATATTAAACTTGATTGGCTTTTTGATTTATTTAATTGTTCGAGTGACTATCCCCCAGTAGACATGAGTAACCAATGAAATCATCTCATTTTCCTTCAGTTAAAAAACTTTATGCCTGGCTCCTGAGATGTCTTGTTCAAACTGTCTGTCACATAAATAATTTTCTTATGATTTATCTGAGTACCACCATGTATTATCTTTCTTTTTCCATATTTACTTGTGTAAACTTGACTGTAGAATTGAGAAGAGTGTTTTTGCTTAGTTTGCCAAGATACACACACAGTCATGAGAATAGGCCTGTGGATGTTTTAGATTAGGTGAATACCACCTCAAATTAATATCATGTGACAAATAAAGGTTATTTAATTAATAGGGTGATGACTACCTCTAGCACAGCATTTCAAATGAGTTTAACTGAGGCCAGTAAAGTTTTAGATGTAACTCTTTTTTGTGTAATTTTTCTGATCTTAGAGTGATATTCCTGAGATGTCCGCTTCTAAGGAGATATAAGCTGTCTTATAATTTTCCATTCATGAAATATCTAATTCATGCTCAAAGAATGGCTTTTATGTTGTTTGTAAATGGCCTCACATCTTTCCCTGATTGGTAAACATCAATAACCTCTTTTCTACCATCATTGTTAATGTATGTTCTCCTTAACATTGTTCTAGCACACCTGAATGCCCAAGACCAGCAATCTGTAAAATGTTTTGTTTTAATAGAAGTTGTCACATGTACTGATGGGTAATCATTGAAAAGTTTATAATATTTAGCACCCAAGTGCTACTAACCCCATTCATTTCTATGATTACAATTTGTCAAAATATTTGACACAATATTTTGAGGGTGAGAGCGTGATAGCTCAGTGGTTAGGGTGTTTGGCTAGCAATCTAAGGGTTGTTGGTTTAAATCCTAGGCCCAATGTGGGTGCTTAAGCAAGACCCTAAACCCACATTACTCCTGGGATTCTCTGTGTAACCCTGTGTTCTAAGTGGCTTACTTGTAATTTGCTTTGGATAAAAGCATCTGCTAAATGATCAAATGTAATGTAAATGAAAATGTATTTATAAAATATAATATATTTTAATATTTTTATCTAAGTTTACCTAATTCTAATAGTCTGATTATTTAAATTTGTCCTAATACTCAAAGATTCAAAGATGCAAGGAGACTTTATTGTAATTTTAATCAGATTTGGCATGCTATAAAAACGATATTATGGCCCACAGACACAGAGTGAACCTGTAAACTTGTAACTTTTAAAGTCTAAAAATCAATATATATATTTAAAGTAGGAATATATAGATATAAATATAGACTATAATAAAGGCCGGAAGCGTGAGAAGTCACTGCACTGCTGCGTGTTGCCATCTTGACATCTCAGCACTCCATTGACATTACACTGCTAAAGCAGGTAAAATATTGGCACATTAATTGGATCCGTCTTGTCAAGGAATTAAAATAATTAATTTTAATTAACAATTGGAATTAAATGTCAGAGTTTTTGTTAATTTAATTTATTAAAAAAAACAAGCTAATTATTTGGAATATATGCTGCTTTGCTAACAGAATTTGTTTTGCCAAATGTTTTCTCAAACATAGACCATAATTTAAACTTAAACATATTAGCATTGATCTTAGTTCATTGTCCCTAGTATTCAATTCTTAGTAGCTTTTTATTTTAATCATAATAGCCATATTAAGAAGATAACTTACCTTCTCTGACTTTTCTCACTGTAATTTTAATTCTCTTAGCTAAGAAGACAATCATAACTGTGGCCTCATCAGTAACTTTAGTAAAAGTGGGGATCAGAGTTCTAAGGCCAGAGACTAAGACTTTTTTTCCACTGATTTGATTACATCTACAGAACCAAACAGTAAGTGGCCCACAAATGTACTAATACTAATATTTACTCTCCTAAATAATACACACTGTGTGGTGATCCTGTGAGAGCAGAGTAAAGGAAACTAACAATTTTTGTAAAACAAAACTGTTACACAATTTATAATTTAAGTAATACATATATCTATTTATTTATTGAGATTTGTGTTGAGATTTATTTTCTTTTTTTCTTTTTTAGATTGTTATTTTTATTTTGTTGAAAAAATCCATCCATAATGTGTGCATCAGTTTAGAAGTAGTCGGTTAAGAAGCCTTTGTCATGATGAATCCCCCACTTGGCATGGTGGCTCTTTGGAGCTCTTTACTCCTTGTACATGGGATGTGGAAACTTTATAAAAAAGTTTATCTTAGCATGAAATGAGTGGGCACGAATAAATGGGCTGCATGAGGGTTTTGTCAGCTAATGCAGTCTAGGCTACTGGGGGTCTTCGAAGCAGGCAGGTTCTGACCATATGTCATCATTCCAGGCTTTTGTGTGGGTGTGTCTCTGTGGCAACTGCATCAGCTGTGTCCATTGTTTGGTTTGACTCAGTAGCCTATATATTCATAGCAAGACTATTGCAGCCCCACAACAGAAGCAAATTGATACATACAAGTTCCAGCCCCATTTGGCTCACATGACACATTGCAGACAAACAAAAAAGAACATTTTGGCCTTGTGAAAATCTTGAGGAAAGACTGGTCACTATGGTGACCAGGCGGCCTGCTCTCCATGGCCCATTAAACTCCAATCAGATGTAAATTTCTGCTGCATGAGCCACAGCCTCTTCACACCACTGACACAAATTAAACAGTTTGTCTGCCATTCACATGTCATTTTAATAGCTTTTCATGTCCTAGCATTTGTTTAAAAGACCACAATTCTTAATCATTAATGATTTATTATATTTGACCACTTAAGCAATCTGTTCATCATTACTTTTGCACTAACTAGATGGGTAAAGCAGATGCACCACGGGATACTGGGAAGTGCTGTAATCTGCTACTGATAAGACATATATGAAGCCCTATAAGTAACTAATTGATCAAGATTTTTGTGATATAAAAACACGATGGGGAATAGCCTTAAAATTGTATAAGTTGATCATATTGCTGTGATCATTGTATGTACCCTTTTTCGTGCCGTATTAACTAGAATAATGTTTGCTTTGAAAAGTGTGAATGGGATTAAAAATGTATTTTTATTTTACTTTATATTAGATTACCTGCTATTTTTTGTATTTTGTTACATTTCAATCATGTTTAATGTAACACTTATTAGTGGGTTTGTTATTTGTGTACAAAATACACATACTGCTATTAAACTGGCCTTAATTTAGTTATCATCAGCATGTTACCATCAAGGTTTTGACTGATAAGTAGAATTTGTTTGTGTTGGTATACTACACCAAGGAGGAATCAGCATACCTGAAGTTTTGCAATGTTGTTGCTAAATACTTGTGAAAATAAGGCAGAGCATTATGTTTGGTGAAAATAAAACACTGCATATCAGCACAAACAGTTTATTGCAACTATTGAGCACTAAGGAGGTGAGGTACTGTACTTGCACACGCAATTACTGAACCAAACATGAACTCCTCTGTATACCAATGGTTTTGAAATACAATGCAAGGCATCCCACAGCTGACACTAGGACATCACAAGCACACTATTAATCTTAGAGGATGGATAAAAAAAATAAATCATAGTCCAGAACATAACACAAGTTAAATGCTGTAACTGTACTTATGAGAGCTTAATTCAACCACAACAATGGAGGAAACTGCTAATCTCCCACCTAAAATCTGTTGGTAGGATACTGGTTTATATCTGAGGATGCAGATATCTAAACCATCTAGGGACTAAATTTTGTCTATGGGATACAAAGTGAATCTATTTTTTTCAAGTGACTATAAGACTTGTATGCCTAAGTAATAATACAAATTATACTTGGTACTTTATTTGTTAAAGAAAATTACCAAATATGTAAATTAATAATATTTGTAGTTAATCATTTACATTTAGTCATTTTGCAGATGCTTTTATCCAAAGCAACTTACAACTATACCAACTTGATGGTTGGGGACGGAGCACAGGGTTGACACAGCATCCCTGGAGCAATGAGTGTTAAGGGTCTTGCTGAAGGACCCATATTGGTAACTTCAGTGGACCTGGGATTTGAACTCACAAATTGCTAGTCCAACACCCTAATCAATGAGCTTCCACACAGATCAAATTTGAAAGTAGGGGTTTTTAGTCAAATACATGTGGGATAGAGATGGCACCATGTAGTGCCTCGAAGGTAAGGGCAACTATAATGAAAATAAAGAGTGGAAAGTCTGTTTGCCCATGTAGGATGCAGGTGAAGGCTTAAAGCCTAGTTTGTTTAAATATATATTTTAAACACTATTTTAGATTGTGAAAACATGCATACTGAATGATAGTAAAAATGTAGGGAGCTGAGTGAGGAGCCATGGGCCAATGAAAATGTGTAAAGTATAAAGCGGATGTCATAGGAGTTGCAGGAGTGACTTGTGATAAATGAGTATTCACTAAAGGAAATGGTAAATTTAACAGGACAGTGAGACCTGCAGTGTTGTACAGCTAAGAGACGCTGGTAACATTCAAAACGCATGTAAAGAAGCTGGAAATGGCAGAAATGAAGATGCTGCAATTTTTATTCTAAGTGATAAGAATGAACAATATTATGAATTAGTTAATTAGAAAAATACTACAGGTGAGATATATTTAAGGGAGGTAAGATTGAGCTGGTTTGAAAATGTACAAAGCAGGACTGAGAGTTATGCTAAAGATGGAGCAGGCAGGCAGGAGGAGTAAAAGGAAGGTCAAAGAGAAGGTTTATAAATGTGGTAAAGGACAGAGATGTGGTTGGGTTGACAGACAGATGTTCATGATATAGAAAAATAGAGAATAATGATCCATTACTTTGCCAAAATATAACTAATTCTAAATAGTTTACAGAATTGTACGTCCCACCTTCTTTATTAAGGCTTCATCATTTCTATCGGCGTAAGCTAAGGTCATAGGTTACAATGAGAACCATCTCAAGAATGTGTAAAAAGTGATTGATAATGTAGAGGAATGTGAGTAACAGTCATTTAATTGTGTCTGAGCATTATGTATGTGAAAAACAGGCAGAGAACAAAACAGCTAAGTGGAAGGCTGTCTGCTGTCCTTAAACTTATCAACCTTGTTAGACAGTGCAGGTGGCAGCAGGAGAATCGTTACAGCCGTATCCTGTCCCTCTCTGTCTGGCTGACAATCCGATACTGACAGAGTCCACTCCATGCTGAAAAACGGTAAAGAAATGTCCCTGCTCTCAACCCTCATTGCAAAACATTTGCCCATCTGGTTGTTCATTAAGGGTAACAAGGGTGTTCTTTTGGAAGTAACAGAAAGACGATAGAGGGAAGGTTAAGAAAATGAATAAGATTCTCTAGGGTCCATAGGCACCAATTATTCAGAGATTATCCTTTCACATTGACTGATCTCGAAATGAATAAAGTTTGGCCTCTATTACTGACAGCTGGATGCACTACTATAGACGCTGTAGGTGGATAAGACCCCAGGGTTACGGTGTCAGTCTGACTCTGACCTCCAGGGTTAGTGAGGTGACATGATGTAGTGACAGCAGTGGGGCATCATCTCTTATCTGTCTTTATAAGCCTGCCAGATAAATGCAAAGGCCAGTCACATTAATTAAGCTTTTATTCTTTTAAATGCTTTAAGCAAAACAGCACATATCCAAAAGTGTGTGACGACTGGTGCCTTTGGGGTTAGCTTAAGATATAAAATGATTTTAAATTAATTATGAAAGTGTGAAGCTCCTGCAGGTTTTGTCTCTAATATATGCCATGGTCATTTTAGCTAAAAATAGAAGCATGCTTTTTGCTCACGATATTAAGTGTTACTTTTTATACCAGATGAAATGGACCACAAAGAATATATTACAGATTATTTTATAAATAAAATAATATTTATTAGCATTTTTAAAACTGCTTGTTAACAAAGAGCAAATCATGATTACAATAAATAATATTAATATCAAATTTCTTATGTAACATGTTTTTAACTATAAGTGATATAAGCAGGGTTAATTGTTGCAATTATTATTATTTGTATTATTATTTATTCCTGCTTGCATTACAAACACCAAAAGACAAACAATTGAGCAACTATTATAAGTAGTGAAATAAATTTATACAGTTTCTTTTCACATTTATTAATTATGCTAGTCACATTACAAGTTCTCACATTTCAAACTAGACTTTTGATCAAATTGTATTTGCCTTTTTCAGTTCCCATTTCTGTAAGTAAGTGACACGTATCAATCTTTACTGTAAAAATTGCACATATTAAATTTGCACATTTATTTATTTCAGCATGACACAATCTTTACAGCAAATTACCCTAATTTGTTTTTTTTTCAAGATAAGTTATTTTTGTAAGTTATTTTTGCTTAAGGTATTTATGAATATAAGTCTGAACTGTTTATGATCTAATCTGTTTGATTTTAAAATTTTTACATCAGTTGCATGGTCAAGAATCTGAAATAAAGGCCACTTTTTTTAGTGAGTGGTCAGCTCTGCACTATCCAGGATGTCCCTGTGTCTTTGCCATTGTGACGACGAGAGAAGTATGCTTTGTGCGTTGATAACATGTCCATAATGTTATATAATTTGGTATTTTCATTATTGTTGATGTAAAAATTTTAATATATAGCTGCCAACTGACACATGATTTGGGTTTGTTTAATATGCCAGAATTTTTTTTTTTGAACACTCATTATTTCAAGCCCAAAAACGTAGATAGCACCTGTGCTATTTAAAAAGCAAAGGCACAAGACATGAAAATAGTGTTTGCAGCTATCTGGCATCCTACAAACCAGTTAAAATGCCTTTGCATCCACTTTTCAACTCTCACACCCACCTAAAAAACCACTTGGAACATATTTGCAACTACCTATGCACTTGAACAACCATTAAAAAAAACAACATTGCAATCACTATTTTAAAACGTCTTATTAACCCCAATAGTCATCTTAGAATAGCTTATGGACTATACTAACAAGCACATAAATTGGCCCACATTTGTTTATAAAAAATTGTGAACTTTCTTAATAATTTTAACGTAAAACATAATTAGATTTTGAGCCAACTTCTAAAAGTAGCAAAAAAAAAATAATCCGATACTACATATGCGTGAGAGACTGTTAATAATTAAAATTGAACAAATTGTAGAAAAAAGAGGAAAATTAGAGCCAGTTGTTTTCAATGTAATGACAATCAGATGTTTTAGATATTAAAACAGGGATTTATTTAAGTTTAATCTTTACAATACGTTTGTGGAAGTGTAACATGTTACTATAAACTCTGAGAAACAGTTGATACAGATCATCAGGCTAGAAACGGTTACAGCAAAACAAAGGTCTCTAAAGCGTGAGGACTTCACAATTCATTCAGACCATTATTAGCCATCCCATGAGTGGTTGACCAACAAAAATCATACCGAGAGTATAATGTGTAATTGTTACTCTTGTAAGAGATAGGGAAGGTCACAAAAAGGTATACAACAGAATAGTCCTTTAATGGTGCATAACACTGCCAAAAATAAAGTGCCAACAGAGGATATTGAGATAACAAAACATTCTGACTAAAAAAACTGATTAGACACAAGATCAGTAGCATAGGTAAAACTTCAATGGTGTCTTGTAGATGCAGTGTGGCCCTTTAACGTCACTGCACCTCAAAAAGGAATGCCACTGTCAAGGAAATACCAAAATACGCAGGAATATTTCCAGAAAGCATTGTCAGTGAACACAATCCATCGTGCCATCCGCCGTTGCCAACTGAAACACTACAGTACAAAAAGGAAGACATTTTTAAGCCAGCTCCACAAGCTCAGACATTTGCACTAGGCCAGGGGTCTTTAAAAGTGGAGTGTGGCAAAATGGAAGACTGTTCTGTGGTCAGATGAGTCACGATTTGAAGTTCTTTATGGAACACTGGGACGCCATGTCATCCAGACCAGAAAGGACAAAAATAACCCAAATTGTTATTAACGTTCTGTTCAGAAGCCTGCATCACTGATGGTGTGGGGTTGCATGAGTGCTTGTGGCATGGGCAGCTTGCATGTCTGAAAAGGCACCATAGTTCTTGATGTGGAGAACTATGTTCAGGTTCTAGAACAAAATATGCTCCCATCTAGATGTCATCTCTTTCAGGAAAGACCCTGCATTTTTCAACAAGATAATGCCACATTCTGCAGCAATCACAAAATCATGGCTATGTGGGAGAAGGATCCGGGTACTAAAATGGCCAGCCTGCCATCCAGATCTTTTACCTATAGAGAACATTTGGCGCATAATAAAGAGTAAGGTGTGACAAAGGCGGCCCAAGTCGATAGAACAGTTAGAGGCCTGTATTAGAGGACAGGGCAACAATCCATCGCTGGGCACATACTAACACACACAGTTTGCCCCACAACATGGAGCAAGTTAGAGCAGCCAATGTACCTTAAATCCATGTTTTTGGACAGATTGGGATTCAAACCAGGAATGCCCAGCTCTGAGAATGTGCTAACCACTAAGCCACTTCGCCGCCCAAACTTTTTCGTTATTTTGCTAAATGTTTAGATTTGTACATATAGGCACACACCGTGGATGAGGTGAGTGACTGATACAGTGAGATGAACATGTTTGTATTTATATCCCGCTCTGTAATTAGGGGGCGGGGTGAGTGGCAGTTTTGGGTATGTGCAGTTCAGTTGCAGTTTGGAGTCAGAGCACAGTGTTCGCTGAGGACAAAAACTGAAGAACTTGGGCCTCCAAAAGCCTCCAATACAAAAATAATTAAATGAATTACAAAGTAAAAAACCAAAAGTTGCTAATTAAGAAGACAAGTCACTAAAAGTTCTACCTTTAATAAACACAGTAAACGAACATTAAACAGCTGAGCCAGCACGCAGCCCATGTGAGTACAGGGCAGCATACAAAGGCCCTGCACAGGAACGGCAGCAGCACAGCAAGAGCACAATCTGTTTAGGCAGCGAGCAGACGGCGAAAGCTTGGCACAGATCAAGCAGATTCGGTTAGTGCTGCCTGCGCCGTGTGAAGCGCAGACATTCAACACAACACGACAAGAAAGGCCAAACAGCATCGGATCAGGACAGAAATCGTAAGAGAATAAAGCAGTGTTAGTTCTGGAACTTTACCAGGGGCTCAAGAGAAATAT
>JAOUQT010006915.1:0-12366 GCA_025769995.1 Xyliphius kryptos | reverse complement strand
GCCAGATCCTAATGCGAGGAACTCGCTGTGGCGACCCCTGGTGACAGGGAAAAAGCCGAAAGATGAAAAAAAAATACTAGTTTTCCAATTTCCAATTTAACTCGCATGCATGTCTTTGGACTGTTGGGGGAAACGGTCCACGTAGTACACCCAGGTAAACACATAGTACACTATGCGAAACCGGTGAGAACATGAAATCTGTACACAAACTGCTTGGGTCGCCCCATCGGGATTCGAACAGATGTCCTTCTTGCTGTGTGTGGCCATAGCTCTATTTGTGACCGCCAAGTTAGTATTCTAAAATAAAACTAAAAACCAGATTTTATCATGTTGTTTATGAACGAATAAACATCCGGATGTCGCCAATATAAATATATCTAAATATCCTTAAAGTTCTCTGGAGTTTTAAATTACAATTGTTTCTTAAATTCCTGCCAGGTTTCAGCACCAAAACAATTCCCAAACACGTTATGTCACATGACTTAAATATTGCATGCTGATTGGCTTAGATGAGTTATTGGGGCGTGTTCAAGATCAGCTATGGAATTTGCGGTTTTCACTAAAAAATATAAATTTCAATGGCTTCAGTGTGGGAAAATACGCCCTTTGAGACACAGCATATCGTGACGTCCGTCATCGGAACTTGGGGTTTGTGGGCGTGACCAGGGCCTCCCAGAATGCAGCGCTGCGAGTAATTTGTTCATGTCTTAAAGAGTGATTAAGTGTACGAAAGAAGAAGTAGAAGAATAAGTGTATGTTATGTTTTATAATTACTTAAAAGGCATATTGTGTTGTGTTGTTTATGGTTAGTGTAGTTGTTAGTGTGTTTTTATGTATATGGCGCGAATTGGTTAGCTTGAATGATTAATGGGGTTAAAGGCGTGTGCGCATGCGCTGTGGTGTCTGACTTGCGCGTGTGTGAGAGACAGCAAGACTTTGTCTTTAATAAAAGAGCATTTCGTATACGCTGGTGTCTGTGTCCTTGCTATTACGTCACAAATGTTGTTGTGCTAAATCACACGCGGGTGGAGCAGTGGCAGTGCTGTCGTCTTACTATTACATCAGGAATGACCTGGGTTGTAATCCCTGGATCCAAACTGAGAAATTTCTGCATGGAGTTTGTATGTTCTCCCCGTGTTTGAAGCGTACTTCCCTCTGCATTCGAAAGACAAGCACGCTAGGTTAATGGCTTACCTCTAAAGTTGCCCTTAGTGCGTGAATGTGTGTGCGACTGTGTTTATGTGTCCTATGATGGATTGGTGCCCAGTCTGGGGTTGTTCATGCCCTTGCACCAAGAGTTGCATGGTGGGCACCGGCTAGCCCGTGACTTGTTTATTAAGTGGAAAAAATTAATGAATGAATGAAAGAGAGAATCACACACTCGTTTTTGTTTGCAGTTGAACTCTTGACTTGTTGGATATTGGGTAAAGGTGCTTTTAGAAATGGATTCATGTTTAGAGATTGTAAAGAATTACAGATTCATATTTTCATATCTATTAGAACAGACTCACCTGTAGTACACCATGTACCATGTCAGAAACAGATCGATAGCAGGTCAGTCGGCCACTGGGACCTTGAAAATGCGATTAGGAGCCACTTCTGAGTAAACACAGAGCTAATGTTTCACATCGACGCTTTAATATTTGTCATTGCTCAAACTTATTAGTGCTGTCAGGGGATTCAAAAAATCAGATGAAATAACAAGATAAATAGTAACAGCAACGCTGATGCTAATGAAAGTGCAGATGACCAGAACTGTTAAAGATGCCCAAGGTCAAACGGAAACAAGGAATGCAGTTTACTCAGCGTTACATTTGTAATGTATTTTTTTTTTCTTCGATTAATGAATGTGTTAATTGAAAGGAATAAAACTAATCAATGAAGTATTTTATTATTTTTAATATTGCATGGCTACATATTTGACAAACTGACAGGTTTGTTCTAATGTGTTCTTCTTATATGATACAAAATTACATATAAATAACAGTGGTGCATTAACGTTTGTGAACCCTTATGCATTTTCTATATTTCTGCATTATCATGATTCATCATCAGATTTTCACCCAGGTTTTAATTTAGCCACTCACAAATACGTAATAGTGTATCATTCTTCTCAATAAGTAAATGACCAAGTGTAATATTTTTGTATAATTACTTGATTATCTTTATCTACATTAAACAAAATATAAATGCTTTTGTTCTTTCCACCATTTGAGCTGAACTCCAGTGTCTAAGACTTTTTCTCTCAAATGTCTGAGTTAAAAAAATCTGAGTTAGAGGGCACTTCTCCTTTATAGAGATAATATAGTGGCTAGCAGAATTATTCATACCCCTTGAACCTTTCTATATTTTACAAAAATAAATATACTTCATATACCAGACCAACACACAGTGGCTTAATGGCTTAATACATTTGTGAAGTGTAATGAAAATTATACATGATTCAAAACATTTTTTATTTTTCACAATTAAAAAAACAAATATAAAAAAGTGCGGTGTGCAAAAGTATTCAAAGCCCCGTTTTCTCTGAGTGCAACCAATTGCATTCACAAGTTCCATGATGAATACTAATGACAAAAAGTGTCCTTTGGGGTGTTTTGGCGGAGGGCCGCAAAAGGAGGCCCTACACCATACTAATAAATTGTGTTCTAAAACCAGGTGTTTCAGTTTCATTGTCTAACCCCTGTGTGTGTGTGTGTATATATACCTATATTTGATGATTATAACTGACAACTAATAAAAAACCCAAATTCAGTATCTCAGAAAATTAGAATATTACTTTAGACCAATACAAAAAATGAAAAATATGAACATCAAATCTATCAGCACGTAGAGAACTCAATACTTAGTGTGGGTTCCTTTTGCCCGAATTACTGCAGATCAGTCTGTGGCACTGCTCAGGTGTTGAGAGCCCAAGTTGCTCCAATAGTGGCTTTCAGCTGTACTGCATTGTTGGGTCTGGCATATCACATCTTCAGAGTACACAATACATTTTCTATAGTGTTAATGTCAGGTGAGTTTGCTGGACAATTAAGAACAGGGATACCATTGACCTTAAACCAGGTACTTGTAGCTTTGGCACTGTGTGCAGGTACCAGGTCCTGTTGGAAAATGAAATCAGCTTCTCCCAAAAGTTGGTCAGCATCAGAAAGCATGGTGTGTGCTAAAACTTTCTGATAGATGGCTGCGTTAAACACAGTGGACCAACACCAGCAGATGACATGGCTCCCCAAATTCAATTCAATTTAAGTTTATTTATAAAGCGCTTTTGCCAATGGACATTGTCCCAAAGCAGCTTCACAGAAAATTTTATCCCAGATAAGTATCGGTGGCAAGGATAAAAGGATAATCCACCTGAGGAAGTAAGGAAGAAACCTTCAAAGGAACCAGCCTTATAAGGGAACCCATCCTCATTTGGGTGATATGATACAATCTGTATACATCTAATATAATCCTATAACTAACACTGTGAGAACTTTAAACTAGATCTCTAGTGACAAGAATTCTGTGCCTCTCCTCTTTTACTTCAGACAGTGGGACCTTTAATTTCCAAAGGAAATGCAAAATTTAATTTCTTCAGAGAACTTAACTTTGGACCACTCAGTAGCAGTCCAGTCCCTTTTTTCTTTAGACGCTTCTGAAGCTGTCTTTTGTTCAAGAGTAAACATGTGCCAGATCCTAATGCGAGGGACTTGCTGTAGTGACCCCTGGTGACAAAAAAAGCCAAGAGATGAAAAAATAATTAGTTGTCAGTTATAAATCCTTAAATTAAAAGAAGTAAACACTTAGAATATACAGGTCTATGTGTAATAAATGCGTATAATATACAAGATTTACTTTTTAAATGGAATTATGGAAATAAATTAACTTTTTCACGATATTTAAATTTTATAACTAGCACCTGTATGTGAGTCAAGGCTGGTGAGCGAATATAGTGTACACACACACACAGTACCAGTCAAAAATAAGGACACACCTCTCATTAAATGTTTTTATTTATTTTCTTTTTTTTCCTAATACTGAAGTCATCCAGTCTATGAAGGGACACACAAAAGCGTTAAACAAACCAAAATTTGTTTGAGATTTTAGATTTTAGGCACCTTTTAATGTGCACATCCTTGACATTCTCTCAATCAGCTCCATGAGGTAGTCACCTTGAATGGTTTTCCAAAAAGTCTTGAAGGAGTTCCCAGAGGTGCTGAGAACTTGTTGGCTGCTTTGCCTTTAGTCTGCGGTCTAACTCATCTCAATTGGGTTTAGATCAGGTGATTGTAAACACCAAGTCATCTGACGCAACAATCTTTCACCCTTTCTTAATTAAATAGCCCTTACACCTTACATCCTGGAGGTGTTGAATGACAAATGATGGTCCAACTAAGCACATGGGATGGCATGTTGCTGCAGAATGCTTTGGTAGCCATCAGCAAAGCACACCATACTATCTCACTTCCTCCTCTAAACTTCACAGTGTAGGAAAATCTCAGAAGTCAACTGAAACCACTCCTGTGACTACCTCATCAGGCTGACTGAGAGAATGCTAACAGCTATAATCAAAGCAAAAGTTGCCTACTTTGAAGAATCTCAAATCTAAATAAATGTTGCTTTGTTTAACACTTTTAAGTTTTAAGGAATAAGCATCCTATTCCTTATGTTTCGTAAATTCCGTAAATGTTCCATAACTCCAAAAATGTTCAATCTGTGCAAAAGTCTTAAGCACCATTTTTTTAAAGTACAAATGATGCTAGAGATCTTCATTCTGCATTATATTCACTTTTTTTTTTAGCTTTCCTTGCCACCAGGTGTCGCCAGAACAAGCCTTTCGCATTGTTGATCTGGCCTGTATTACATTGGATGCTCTTCCTGTGTCACCATTTCTGACTTAACACTGGACAATTTAGCATCTTCAATTCACCTCGCATGCATGCCTTTGGACTATGTGGGGAAAACCAGAATACCTGGAGGAAACCCACACGAACAAGGGGGGAACATGCAAACCATACAGAAATTCCCCCATATATAGGTATTGAACCAGGGTAATTCCTTGAGTGAGGTAATAGCACTACCTACTGTCCTGTCCACACATTACGTAACATATAACATTATTATAATTTCACACAAATCACAAAGTCTGCTGGATTTTGCTTAAATAACTGAAGAAATGGTGACCGTCAAATTCGCCAGAAGACATTCTGCATATGCTCTGTACAAGGGAACAGCTAACTTATAAAACTGCATAAATTGTACACTGGAACATCAATTCTAGAAAATGCACAGAGCAAATATTCACCTAGAGTGTGTCAGTGTAATGTTTAGAAATGTTTTCGTTCATGTAGAAATGTACTCTTTTTTGAAGGCAACTGTGTGATCATGTGACCCTATCTGCTGGACCTGCCTGATTTCACCCTGATGGTCTACTTCCTGTGGGAGCCCATATCAGTTAAAGTGACATCATCCTGTTTAAACTCTTACACACAGATACAGGTGTGTGTAAGTTTCGTACTAAGGGTTTCTATCACCTAAATAAGGAGGGGATTCCCTTTTGAGTCTGGGATCTTTTTTGAAATAACTGCTTGTGGCCGGTCGCTGTGTGACCTTCGGCTGGATTAATATTAATGTTTCCTCTTCTTCTGGAACACCCGTTATACCGGAACAGCCCACAAGTGCAGCTGTTGATTGGAACCACATCTCCAGGCTTAGAGTATCTATGCACAGTCAAAGTCACTTAAGTTGCTTCGTTTTCCCATAGCTGGTAATTGTTACCTTCAGTTGTACAGATGAAAGGTCAACACCTTACATGAGATATGACTGTGAAGCAACCATTATGTGGGGCACTTTTTGAGCCACATATCAGACGTCCTAATCTAGTAAGCCAGATCTCTCTATCCTGTTTTTACACTTTTTCATTCCATGTGCTTGACTTTACTTACAGATTATATTTCTACTATGATACGCGGTCTTGCTGATCCTTGTGCATTGTCGATGGTCTCTCAACTTCTGAAGAGTTCTCAGTCTTTGCGTTTCTTCTCTCACGAGCAAACTCGATGACCAAAGGCTTGTCCTGCAGCCTGTACCCATTTACAGTCTCCAGTGCCAATTTTGCAGTCTCTGTATCTGCAAAAACAATAAAGAATCTTCCAACCATCAAACATAAAACAAATAGTTAAACAACCTTCTTATTTTTAATTAAACATAATACTTTACACTCACTGGCCACTTTATTAGTTACTATTCAATTTCTTGTTGACACAATATCTAATCAGCCAATTACATAGCTGCAACTCATGCAGCGTTACTCATGTAAAGGAGGTTGAAACAACTGACTGTGCAAACCAGGCATCATAATGTGAAAGAAAGGTGAAATAAGTGTGTTTGACTGTGGCATGGTTGTTGGTATTTCAGAAAATGCTGATCTACTGGGATTTTCACACACAACCATCTCTAGGGTTTACAGAAAATGGTCAGAAAAAGAGAAAATATCCAGTGTGGATGAAATTGCCTTGTTGATGTAAGATGTAAGAGGAGAATGAATGGGCAGACTGGTTGGAGATGATAGAAAGGCAACAGTAACTCAAATAACCACTCGTTACAACAAAAGAATGCAAAATACCATCTCTGTTGAAATTATTCCACAAAGAATTAAGGCAGTTCTGAAGGCAGAAGGCACATTTTAGCAGGAAGATTTACCTAATAAAGTGGCCAGTGAGTGTATGTGTGGGCCAGTAAAGAAAGCAACATATTACAAAACACAAAAAAAACCTAATGAATGCTGCTGGGAATAAAGAGGCAAATGTGACAGACCGAATCTCCAGGCGAATTGTATCAGATTCTTCAAGACTCTCAGTATAACTTACTGAACACTTCAGTAAATACATTTATCAAGTCGTGGTGTAAAGATGTAAAAAATAAATAAATAAATAAATAAAAGATTAATATTTCTATATTCTGTAAAAAAGAAAATACTGCAAAGTGTGCTAAATAGATATAAACTAAAAGAAGTCGATATTTGGTGTGTTCCGAGGTTAAATTTGTACAGTTTTTATAATAAATTACTGTATCTGCTAATTTTGAATCTGACACGATGCAATGGGGGCCCCCCAGTAAGGTTGCCAGATTTCCTGGTTTTTCAAAATGTTCCCCGTCTCACATAGGAAGCGAACGTTAGTACCACCCCCATCCCTTCCCACCGATCTGGCATCGGAAGCGAACACCGGTAGTGAAACCCATCAGCCCACCTCCGTCTCGCATAAGAAGCAAAAGCCGTTAGCAACCACCCAACCCAGGCTCGCGTCAGTAGCGAACTGTAGCAACATACTGTGTGAGTGCAAGCCAAAAATATGAATACACACTGCAACATGTACAGTGTTGGTTTGTGTGTGCTTGAGGCAGCTCTTCTGTTGCCTTTGACCTCCACAATTGCTTCTTTCCAGCAAAACGCAGCAGCCAACTTAATTTTTTGCACACTTAAGCCATTAAGACGTGACGACAGGGACAGTAATAGATGTGCATCTTTTCCTACCAGAGAAGGTAATAAAGGCTTGACCCTTCAGTCTGCCTGTCAGGATGCGATACACAATGGGATCCATGCCGTCTTTCTGAAACCGGGAGAAAACTGCCACCAGCTGGGCCAAAGAAGCACGAGGACTCATGTTCTTCACACAAAGCACCTAGAAAACCCAAAGGAATCAATATGTATCAGATATACAACAAGATCCATGTTGTAGTCAGTTGATCCCCCATGATTATTCATGAGATTATATCAATCACAAGCTTATATTTATATTACATTTGGGGAAGGGGGAAATTTGGTATCTCCAATTCACCAAGTATACCTGATTATGGACAGTGGGAGGAAACCAGAGCACCTAGAGAAAACACATGTGCACAAGGGGAGAACATGTACACAGAAATGCCCGTTCTACTATTGGTATCACAGTTGTACCAGGAATGTAGAAATAAAAAGCCAAAGTTCACATAGCAGACGCTGTGGTGTGTGTGTGGCCATTCTGTGGTTGATCAGAGAGGTGAGTATCAAGCTAGCAAGGCTCAGTGTTGGAGAATGGCCGCGATTGTAAATAATTACTGTATCCTAAATATTGTGAATTTTTTAAATGCTACATAAATACAAGTACATACATTTGATGGATCTCCACGCTGATAGTTCTGAAAACGTGGAATTCTCTTTATGCCATCTTCTGTTTCCCGATTGTTCCTGATCTCCTCGTCTGTAATCTCCTCGACCTCACCACTGACGGTAACTGGACCGCTCTGGCCCGGAAAAGATGTCAAGTGTCCTATAGACTGATTCACTGTTAATTTCTGTGGAACAGGTGACAAGACTTGATTTTGAGACTGTGTTCCCCCGGTGATGCACGGCGTTGGTGTGGATTCATCACCTATCAACGACTGGTTGTTACGGTCACTAAGGTCTTGTGACCAATCAGAATCTGCATCTGGACACAGTGTTTGCTTGGGGTGTGCATCTTTGATTGAGGTGTTTGGCTGGTCTTTGAAGAAGTCACTGTATAATGAATCCAAAGGGTCTGGAAATGTCGCTCCTGGCTGGACATTCGATGAATCTAAGTCTACATAGAGAGACGCAGAAGGAAGAAACATTGATCCTCCTTGTCATTAACTTATAGATTCTAATAAATCAGAAAATCATAACTCAAAATAGACAGCAGGAATCACATCATAACAGGTTTTCTAGATGTAAAAAATATAATCTTATTGAATGAGTTATACAATGAGTGTTATTATTAACCTGTCTAAAAAAATTGGTTTAGTCTAAAACTCAAAATAAATAAAAATCTACAATATATGCATCTCCATGTAGACAAATGTCTAGTTTCTACGTTCTACCTTCATGGTAGAGGGCAGTAAGGAAGCTGGAGCGGTCACTGCCATCGAACAGAGCCTTCTCGATCTCCATCTCCCTCCGTGTGAGAGCTCGGCTTCCAGAGAAGCGCTGGGGACGTGACAATAGCTCCGTCCTTGCCGCCATCTTGTCCAAAATGACCTGCAATCGTTGGTCCTTTGCTTCAGGTGCTACTTTCACGCCACGATTCTGAAAAATAAAAAAAAGGATGCATAGTGTGTGTGTGTGTGTGTGTGGCTACAAAGCACAACAGCACCCTCCTGTGGAGATTTTCCGAGGTCTAAACATGAGCAGTGAAGTGACAGAGTGCATGAACAAGTGAATGTGTGTGTGTGGGTAAGAGAATGAGTAAGTAAGTGAGCGAGTGAGTGATTGATTGAGTTAGAGAATATACATGCATGGGTTGTTGATCTGCACTCTGGCTTTATACAGGGACATCATCAAAAATGTAATATATTTCAGTAATTTAATACAATCAGTGAAATGCATACATTATATATATTTATTACAAACATAGTGATCTATTTAAGTGTTTATTTCTGTTAATGTTGATGATTACTGTATACAGACAATGAAAACCCGACATCATTAGAATGCTTTTAATGCAGATATTTTGGCTTATTGAAAAGTATGTATAGTAAATGCACTTTAATACTTAGTCGGGGATCTTTTTGCATGAATTACTGCATCAGTGCGGCATGGCATGGAGGCAATCTGCCTTTCGTGCGGCGGGTGGTGTTATAGAAGCCCATGTTGCTTTAATATCAGCCTTCAACTCGTCTGCATTGTTGGGTCCGATGCCTCTCATTTTCTTCTTGACAATACCTCTTGATTCTCTATGGGGTTTAGGTCAGGCCAATCCAACACTGTGATACTGTGGTTATTAAACTAGGTATTGGTACATTTAACAGTGTGGACAGGTGCCAAAACCTGCTGGACAATAAAAGTTCCATCTCCTAAAAGCTTGTCGGCAGAGAGAAGAACGAAGTGCTCTAAAATTTCCTTGCAGACGTCTGCGCTGACTTTGGTCTTGATATAACACAGTGGACCTACACTAGCAGATGACATGACTCCCAAACCATCACTGATTAAGGTATAATGTGAAAGTTCCACAATCAGCTTGGATTAGACTCTTCCTCCAGACTCTAGGACCTTGATTTCCAAATGAAATGCAAAATTTACTTTAATTTGTAAACAACACATTGGACCGAAGAGCAACAGTCCAGTTCTTTCTCTCTTTGGCCCAGGTAAGATGCTTCTGGTGTTGTCTCTTGGTCATTAGTGGCTTGATACAAGGAATGCAAGAGTTGAAGCCCATGTTCTGTTTACGTCTGTGTGTGGTGGCTCATAAAGCACTGAATCCAGCAGCCGTCCACTCCTTGTGAATCTCCTCTAAATATTTTTTGATGATCATTTTAAGGCTGGGGTTATCCCGGTTGCTTGTGCACCTTTTTCTAACACTTTTTTTACCTCCACTCAACTTTCCATTAATATGTTTGGATACAGCACTTGTGAACAGCCAGCATCTTTAGCAATGACCTTTTGTGGCATACTCTCCTTGTAGAGTGTGTCAATGACTGCCAACGTCGTCCCCATGATTGTAACCTACTGAGCCAGACTTTTAAATGCTTAGGAAACGGGTTTTCATTGTCTGTAAACAATAATCATCAACATTAACAGAAATAAACACTAGAAATAGACCACTGTGTTTGTAATAAATCTATATACTGTAACCACAGACCATTTCTCTATTCTCATCTTTTCTGGTCACTTTTGTATTTTTTCTAGTGCTCTCACCCCTAGAGGCAGAAGCGCTGTCTAAAATATCCTAAAACATGACCGGTTCTCACAATGTGTCAGTAATTGTGTGAAGAGGCATTTCCTTGAAAGGCTGCACAGAAGTACATTGCCATTAGGTACCTGGATGGGATCCTCAGACACATGAAACCATATGTGGCTGAAGTATGTCAGCGGTTCCTGCACGATGAATGCATTGATGCTATGGACTGGCCTGCCAGTTTCCCAGACCTGAATCCACTCAAGCACCTATGGGACATTATGCCTATGCACATTATGCACTATAGACTATCCATGAGTTGACAGATGCTTTAATCCAGGTCTGGGAGGAGATCCTTTAGGATAGCATCTAGAGCCTCATCAGGAGCATGCCCAGGTGTTGTAGGGAGGTTATACAGGCACATAGAGGCCACACACACACACCCACACACTACTGAGCATCATTTTAACTGGTCTTGAGGAATTTTCACTTAAGTTGAATAAGTCTGTAATGTGATTTTTCACGTTTATTTTGAGAATGATTCCAAATCCAGACCTCTACGGGACAATAATTTTGCTTTATGTTGATCATTTTATGTTATTTTATATAATGCTAGCTGGAATATTTAATTTATTGAGATGTGTAAATTTAGCAGTGTATAATCTACCTAATTTTCTATACACTTAGCCACTTATCCCAATGAGATAAAATCTGTTCTACAGCGAGGATTATTTATGCTCTCCCAGTGTAGCCACTGACATGACAAACAAACTTTACAGAGCGTGTGTCTACAGTATAGGCAGCAGGAGTTTTACACATGCACGATTAGGCAACAATTTGTTTTGGATATCACTCCTCTGTTATTTTGACAAAATATCAGGCTTTAGCTCTTCACAGGGAATTTCACTCTAACTAACGCCATTGTTTATTGAAACTTTTTCCAGATAAGGATACATTACTGGGCCCTGAGAATCCAAGAAGCCAGTAACGAATGTTTATTTGAATTACTGTTGCCTTTCTATCATCTTGAACCAGTCTGGCAATTCTCCTCCAACCTCTCATATCAACAAAGCATTTTCCTCCACACAACCTCTACAAAAAAGTTCTGCCATTTCTTCGTCGTCATGTCTATATGGATTGGTCGCACCTCGCAGTGACAGCGGTACTGGTCTGTCCCATCCACATCCCTAATCGTTAAAAAAATGAGCAAATCACATGCAAAATGAACACAGAGTCTCTATCTGTATTTAATACTGAGCATCTATCTTAATCCTGTCATGGTAGCAGCAGCATCTCAAACCAGTCTGCCTATGTTTTTCTGACCTCTTAAACCAACAAGGTATTATAATTTTTCGGACCATTCTCTGTAAACCCTTAGAGACAGCTGTGCCTGGACCTCTCAGAAGAACAGCATACCAGCACTGTTCGTAACCAACAACCATGCTGCACTATATTTCCAGAAGTATTTACTCACCTATCCACATTATCGGAATCAGGTGTTCAATCACATTTTGGACATTTCTATGTTCCTAAATATGTGGAAACAGTTTGGAGCTGGTCCCTTCCTCTTCCAACATGACTGTGTACCAGTGCACAAAGGATGACATGAATGATAAAGACATGGATGATAAAGTCTGGTGTGGATGAACTTGACTGGCCTGCACAGAGTCCTGAACTTAACCTGATATAACATCATTGGGATGAATTAGAGCGG
>JAOUQT010006907.1:0-12366 GCA_025769995.1 Xyliphius kryptos | reverse complement strand
TGATCGTGTCTAACTCTCTATTCTCTGTCCCTTTCTTTTTTCCCCTTTTTCTCTCTTCTATCCTCTCTCTCCTCTCCACTCTTTCGGATGAGCTACACCAAATACCGCAGAGTAACTAGGAGATGTCGGCAACCCTGCGCCCGCTGGATTCCCTCCGACTGCCCATTCACTCTATAATTGAATTGAATTGAATTGAAGTTTGCCACAGTCCATATTAAATGAGTCTTGGCCCAGAGAAGACGTCTGCGCTTCTGGATCTTGTTTAGATACAACTTCTTCTTCGAAATATTAAGTTTTAGTTCTGAGCTTTCTAAAGTCCAGTTGAATTTTCTTCTTCTTTTGTTTCCTTTTGAACCTCATCTTAATTGTAAGCATCACAAGATTGTGATCTAAAGCATGAACTGCACTGAGGCATGTGCATGCATTATTGATAACCATATTTCCCAAGCACTTCACATTTTTCTGAATTTTCCCTGACCCTAGCATTGAAATAACCTGTGATGACAAAGAGGTTCTACTGGACAGTCTCTGCTGGTTCATGTTCAAATGCTTGCAGAACTACTGAATCTCTTAATCTTTTTGACAACTGTTTGTGTATAACACTGAATAAAGGTCATTTCTCTGAACTTTGTGGCAAATGTTGCTGATTTGACTTTTGCTCACTGGGTTGTAGAATTTCAGACAATTAACAATATTCTTGAGAAACCAGACAGCAACTCCTTGGTGTCTGTGGTGTTCTTTGCCATAGAATCCACAAATTTTCATGTTTAGTCACTCCAATTCACTAACAAGTATTGATAACTTGTCAAGCGATTTAAGACACCTAACATTTCACTGTCTAATCTTGACAGGAAACCTGCTTTTTCTCTCTATGAACTTTATATTGAGCAATCCTTTGATGATAGAGTAATGGTGACAGTGGTCTGAGTGGGTACTGCAGATCTTTTTATTTATATTATTCTTAATTTTTGCTCATTAGTGTTTTGAGGAATAAATACACTGCTGAGCATCCCAATTTCTGGTTAACCTTGCGATCGACTTGACATTGTGCTAGGCTGACACCAGCATATTCCTCACCATTAGCATAGCTCCAGATGGTATCAATCTAAGACTCATTGGAACACTCATGATTCTCCATCATGGCAAGGTAGCGATCCCAGGAGAAGCTATAGATATTACTTATTGATTAGCACTATTATACACATTCATTACACACCTATTGATATATTTCAAGTGTTTACACATGCTGGCCAACTGAAAAATAGGAATATAAAAAGTATCATCATATACAGCACTCAATAGTAGTTGGGGCTCTTTTTTTCCGAATTACTGCAGCTATGCAGTGTGGCATAGAGTTGATCAGTCTGGGGCACTGCTCAAGTGTTATGAGAGCCAAGGTTGTGCCGATAGTGGCCTTCGGCTGTACTGCATTGTTGGGGCTGGCATGTCGCATCTTCCGCTTTACAATACCCCATAGATTTTCTATAGCGTTAAGGTCTGGTGAGTTGGCTAGCCAGTTAAGAACAGGGATACCATGGTCCTTAAACCAGTTACTTGTAACTTTGACATTGTGTGCAGGCACCATGTCCATCTCCCAAAAGTTAGTCAGCAGCAGGAAGCATGCGGTGTGCTAAAACATCCTGTTAGAAAGCTGCATTGACCTTGGACCTCAGAAAACACAGTGGACCAACACCAGCAGATGACATGGCTACCCAAACCATCACTGACTGTGGAAACTTTAAACTAGACCTCAAGTGACATGGATTCTGTGCCTCTCCTCTCTTTTCCTTAAGGTTCCTTAACTTTGGAACGCTCAGGAGCAGTACAGTTCCTTTTGTTTTTAGACTCTTCTGATGCTCTCTTTTGTTTAAGAGTCGCTTGACATAAGGAATGCGAAAGCTGAAACTCATTTCTTGCATATGTCTGTGCACGGTGGTTCTTGAAGCACTGACTCCAGCAGCAGTCCAGTCTTTGTAAAGCTCCCCAACATTTTTTAATAGGTTTTGATTCACAATTCTTTCCAGGGTGCTGTTATTCCTATTTCTTGTACACTTTTTTTCTACTACATACTGTATTTTCCTTCCCTTCGCCTCTGTATTAATGTTCATAGACACAGAGCTCTGTGAACAGCCAGCCTCTTTAGCAATAACATTTTGTCTCTTGCCATGTTTGTGCAAGGTGTCAGTGGTTGTCTATTGGACAACTGTCAAGTCAGCAGACTTCCCAATGATTGTGGAGCCTCGAGAACCAAATTGCTGGACCACTTAATGGCCATTGCAGGTGTTTTGAGTTAATTAGCTGATTAGAGTGTGGCACCAGGTGTCTTTAATATTGAACCGTTTCACAATATTATAATATTCTGAGATACTGAATTTGGGTTTTTTAATTGTTGTCAGTTATAATCATCAAATCAAAAGAAATAAACACTTGAAATATATCAGTATGTGTGTAATTAATGTGTATAATTTACAAGTTTCACTTTTTAAATTAAATTACTGTAATAAATAAACTTTTTTCATGATATTCTAATCTTATGACCAGCACCTATATGTGGTGATGTCGGTCACCCTAACACATCACTGGCCGACCAAAACTAAGACCAAATACATTTTCTTTACTATTAAGTACCTGAATCTCGTGCTCACTTCTGTCCTTTGTGTCCCAGCTATTGAAGTCCTTAGAAATAGTGGACTTTGCTGGTGCAGGAGGGAGGCGGAATACCTTTAAAAACATTTATTATTACAATTTTATGTGGAATTAATTGAATAAACTTTCCTGTAACAACATATAAATGCATGCAATACATTTTATATTATATATGCAAAAAAACAGTTATACAGAAATGATTGTGTTTATATTTGACTATTCTTTTAGATCTGCCCCTGGATGCCACAATGTTTGGTTTAGTCCACAGTGGGCTTATTTGGTATATAATATAGGCCAGAATGTTTAGTGGGAGGCTGGTGGAAAATTTAAATCATGCATGCGAGAATAGGTTCGGTGAAGCCTGCAAATATAACTAGTGGTAGCATTATCCTGCTTAGTCAAATCCCCTCAGATTCGATGTGTAAATAGTTTATATACTGTGCATATTGTGTTTATTTTTGTTCATAACATATTTCTTTTGGGTTTTGGGGCAAATAATAAATTTCGACTTTCGAAAGAACTTCGTGCCTTACTAGGTAACAGGTAGAAACATCTAGGTAGTAAGAAGAAATATCTTTCCATCAGTGCTCCGCTGCACACAATGGTGCCTCCAGATCACTCAACACATTATACTTAATACTCAACCATTTAACTAATCATAGAGCTCATAAACAGCTACACTGACTGCACTTATGCAGGTGCAGACCCAAGTGGATATTGATAATGTACTAGTTTATTGAATTTTGAATATGTATGCAACATGTTTAGGACTGAACTGCACTACAGCAAAAAAAAAAACTTTTCACAAAAACAGGAAATACAAGGATGCAGGTAAGTTCTGTTAGTGTTAAAAATTCTTCAGTTGTTATTATTAAATTCATCATGGAATGATTTTTTTACAATGTTTATCGCTGCTGTCTGCATTTGTCTCCAACCAGCTCTTGTGTACAGTCGTAATAATTTTTGTTGAGAATGCAAAAATACTATCATATAACTACCGTTAAAATCAATAACTACTTACAAATTGTCCTATAAACTAAAAAATATGAATAGGTGTGGACATTACAGCCATAACTATTTGTAACTTATAAGAAAGTTTAGAATTAACTACACTGTTAAAGCAATTCATTGTTTTTGGTCATTACAGTATACAGCCAGCAAACAGAAATTTGAAATAAAAGCCACATTTTTTTTACAGAAAGTCCCACATAACATACATCATTGTTTAAATTTAATTGTGTCTAAGCAATAAAATGGTTTAAATGGTGAACCATTATGATAAGTGGTTTAGAATGTGAGGGAGTGAGTGAGTAAGAGATTTGTGCCTTTTATTTCTTTTTATTAGCTACTTTAAAGACTTGTATTTTGAAATCACTTAAATGTGTGCATAAGTGGTTTCAGGTTCGAAGTTCAGATGACTATTTACCATTTCAACAAGCACCAGTAGTTCCACATTCAGTAAGTTACATATTGCTTTGCAAATTCTTTCTTCTTGTGGAGCATTTAAATATGGCCATAAAATTGCATGTATTTTATCATTAAACAAAAGTTTTTTTTTATTATAAAATTAGAAATTATTTGATTAAAAATGCTATTGATGCAGGCTTTGAAAATATGCCTTCAACTGGTAGGTCTGTAATTTTTCACTGTTTTTACTGTCACTGTATTTACTGTTTATGGGGTTATTTTTACTCCACTTAATATTGCTGGATTTATTGTTGTTGTTGTGTTTATTGTTACCGGGTATATTGTCGCTGGGGTATTCTTGTTGGGGTAACTATCTCTGAAGGTAGTGTTGCTGGGATGAGTGTTGCCTGGGTTACTGTCACTGGGGTTAATATCACTGACATTACTGTCAATGGTGTTACTGACAATGGTGTTACTGACACTGTGGTTACTACAGTGGGGCCAAAAAAGTATTAGTCAGCCACTGATTGTGCAAGTTTTCTTATTGAGAGAGAGGTGTGTATCTTTCATCATAGGTTACACTTCAACAATGAGAGACAAAATGATAAAACAAATCCAGAAGAAGTTATGTAACTTCTACTTTTTAAGCTCCTCTGTTGTCCACTTGTTAACTGAATTAATGACACTTGTTTGACCTTGTTATCTGTATAAAAGACACCTGTCCACAACCTCAAACAGTCAGACTCCAAACTCAATCATGGCTTAGACAAACAAGCTGTTAAAGGACACCAGGAAGAAAACTGTAGACCTGCACCAGGCTGGGAAGAGTGATTCTACAATACGCAAGCAGGTTGGTGTGAATAAATCAACTGTGGGAGAAATTGTAAGAAAATTGACAATCTGCCATGATCTTGGGTCCCATGCAAGGTCTCGTCCTGTAGGGTAAAAAGAATCGTGAAATTGATGAACAAAAATCCAGAGGGACCAGATGAATGACCTGTACAGAGCTGGGACCAAAGTAAAAAGTCTACCATCAGTAACACACTATGCAGTGAGGGACTCATATCTTGCAGTGCCAGGAGTGTTTCCATCGGTGAGAGCATTGAAGATAGAACATTGCTGGTTCTTTCTGTGTTACAATGATCTTAAACACTGCTCGGACAACCTAATGACTCCGTAAAAAGCATTTCAAGGTCCTGGAGTGGCTTAGCCACACTCCAGACCGCAGCCCCAAAGAAAGCTTGTAAAGGGAGTTGAAAGTCCGTGTTGCCCAGCATGGAGGAATGGGCCAAAATAGCCAGCTACAGTGTGTGCAAGACTTACAAGAAAGGTTTGACCTTTGTCATTGCCAAAATTTATGTTACAAAGTATTGAGTTGAAATTTTGTTATTGACCAAATACTTATTTTCCACCATAATTTTCAAATAAATTTTCTTTTCTCATTTCGTCATTCTGTTTCATAGTAAAAGTTTAAACTATGATAGAAATTACACACTTTTCTCATCTTTCTAAGTAGGAGAACTTGTACAGTCGGTGGATGACTAAATACTTTTTATTCCCATGATACTTCTGGAGTTACTGTTGCTGATTTAGTGGGGGTTTCTATTTGTAAAGTTACTGTTGCGGGGCCACAGTCACATTGATTAGTGGCACGAGGGTTACTGTTGCTGCTGTTACTATCATAGGGGTTGCTGTTGCTGTCAGTTAATATCACTGAGTTTACTCTCATTGTATATACTGTCACTGGAGTTTAATTCACAGGGTTAACAGGTAATGTGGTAATGGTTGCTGTCTTTATTTCTACTGAAGTTACTGTTGCTGGGGTGTTTCTCCAGTCAAACAAATAGCCCTAAATTAAAGATTCAGAATGTTAATTATTCACTTCATTGCAGGCCCAATAACCTAAACTGAATACAAAATAGAATTGAGCCATTAGTTTGCACTTCAGAAATATTCATATTTTGAGAATGACATCAGAACATCCTTGCAGTAACATGAACAATTTTCTTAAGAAAAGTGCATATTTCATGTTGGAGGTTAACCTTTTAGTTTTTTTTACTTTGGTAACTGGTATGGGTGTCTGTGTTTATTACACGTTGTATTAGCTAATATTGTGTATAGTGAGTCATTTGGGTAAATGATCTGTTTCTATTGTGTTGTCCCAGCTGAACTATGTGGCTTGTAGCTCTATTAGCACCATAACTGCTCTGACAGGCTCTCTCACCTCAGCTCAATATAAATGTGTGAAGTTTTCCCAGGGCAGATTGTTGAACAGACCATGGTGTTTGTTTTATAGTGGACAGCATCCTGTTTAGAGGTGAAGTTAAAGTGACAGTCTGTTTTGCCAACCATCCCATAATGTGTGCATGTGCTGATGCATGTCAATCTACATATCTCCTCATTTAGTCACCATCAGCTAAGGACATGTACACTCAGATTTTATTTATCAAAAATGCCTTATCATTTGCTGGGAGAAGCTGCATCACGGGTAATATCTTTCAACAAATTATGTGCATTATAGTGACAAAGTATTACTCTGTGTACACAGCCTGACACCATGGCAATACACTACTCATATAGACATATGGCCAGAACCAATGATAGAAGTTCTAAGCAATAAAAGATGATGGGTCAATATTGCATGTGTAGAATAAAAGAGTGACAATTTAGAATAAATCGTCCAGTGATGTTCTCACGTCTTTGCTTTAGAGAACTTTTTATCCTACAATGGCATAATGCTATCAAAGATGCACGAACTGGCTTTATATTTATGTTGTTTGATCTGAGTCAATGAACGAGAATGTTTAATGTTCCAATAACATTTCCACTGAAGCTGTTGACTTTTAGAATCCTTTGTGCTATATCCTATTTATGAGGATGTATCCTGATGTATTTTCAAGGATGAAGTAATTTGAGTACATTTACTACAAAAACAATTTTGCTAATATTATAATAAACAAGGACTCAATGAAGGCGCTTACCTGCCTTGACTCACATATGACTCACTAATCCATTTGTGAGGTCACACACTGATGTTGGGCAAGATGGCTTGGTTCTCAGTCTCCACTGTAATTCATCCCAAAGATGTTCTATCGGGTTAAGGTCTGGACTTAAGTTCATTCACACCAGTCATCCATGTATTTATGGGCCTTGTCGTGTTGGAAGAGGAAGAGGCCCACTCCAAACTGTGTCCACAAAGTTGGGAGCATAGAATTATCCAAAATGTCTAGGTATGCTGCAGCATTCATACAATTGTGACCATGAAAGTGATTGGAACCCTGATTCCAATAATTTGGATTGGTGAGCAAATACTTTTGGCAATATAGTGTATCTGTATATAACTTTAAATAATGAAATGTCCTTTAACTCCTGCATATGTAGTCTGTGTGGATTTTTTTTTTATTATTAGTATAGATGATACACAATTGTAAACACATCGATTTTATTGGATTAAACACTCAGCATTGCTTGGACCTGGCTTATTTTAAATTTTATTGGACTGCTTTCTTCTTTTGTGAGAATCGAAAAATTAGCAATCTATTTAATTAATAAATCTCAGGCTCATATCGTCTCCCAGTTGCCTCCCAGTTTACAGTTATTAATTTGTGCATGAATGTTGGCGTGTGACAATGAGATAGATTGGTTTAGGTATAAGTAAATGGTTTTGGATGGATTTATGTCCTGAATCCAGCAGCAAATATGTGTCTGTCTGGTTGGCTTCTAGAAAACATTAAAACCTCTGCTGCCTTAAAAGCTGTTACCTACACTGTAAATGAGGGCATATGACATGTGTTGTATACACATCGGCCACTTTATTATGTATGCCTTGATAGTAAAAGTTTGGATCCCTTTGGATCCCCAGTCCACACAACTTCCAGACACTGGATATTTTCTATTTTTTCGGCCTATTCTGTGTAACCTTAGAGCCGGTGGTGCGTGAAAAACTCCAGAAGATCAGTAGTTTCTGAAATACTTAGCCCAGTCTATATGGCAGCAACATCATGCCATATTCAAAGTCATGTGGTCAAGTGACTGGCTGATCAAATATTTGTGTGAACAAGCAATTAAACAGGAAAATTGAAAGTTGGTGCCCACCCAGCAATGGGTGCCAATCCATAATAGGGCGCACACACTCACACACAAATTCACCTACTAACGCGGAATTAAGAGACACCAATTAACCTATGATGCATGTCTTTGGAATGCGGGAGGAAACCCGAGTACCTTAAGAAAAACCCTCACAAAAACGGGGAGAACATGCAAACTCCACACAGAAATTCTCCCCACCCAGGACTCGAACTCGGATTTTCTTGCTTTGAGGCCACAGCAATATCCACTGCACCAGTGTGCTGCACATATATACATATATATGTATTATATATTTTTGTCTGTAAATTTAAATATATGAGGAACATATTGAAGTGATTGTAATTGTGCACTTTAGACTTATGTGTCTTAACTTACTTTGGTACACAAGGTGCGTTGTACAAGATAATTTTTGGCCTAGAGGTTCTGACTACTGTAAATAAGTGAATCCCAGCCAGAAAATGCTCTAGTTGCTCAATTTCTCTGTACTCAGTCTTATTTTACATCAGTTTACAGCATGAGGGATCTGAGGGTTTCATTAAGAATCTTTAGTAGTCCTGCAACACCTACAGGTGTTACATAAAACAATTCAAGACTGCAATAATATAATAGTATATTATCTGCAGGTGAGCAAATGTGTTAGACAATGTGCAGCACAAAATAAACAGTGCAATATGGTCAATACGGGTACAAAAATCTGAAACTATAATTTAATTGCTTCTAGTTTGTATTCTTATTTAATTTATTATAGCAATTTTCATTCAGGCATTCATTCATTTTCTATACCCAATTAATCATATTCAGGGTCAAGGGAAGCCGATGCCCAGCCAGCAGCACTGGGAAGGACAAACACTAGAGAGAACTGGCAGCCCCATCGGGAAATCAAACCCAGGACCTTCTTGCTAACAAATGCACCACCGTGCCTCGCTGCAATTTCTATTTCATATTTTATAATAACTTTAGTGAAAAGTATGATCTGAAATACGCACATATATTTCAGCATTTCTAATTATGCGGTGCGTGCAGTATGGACTCACCTTGCATGAATATGTCATGTCGTAAAACATATTTTTCACCCTGTGTTTTTGTGCCCTCTAATTTTGATCGTGATCTAATGCCATATACGCCATTATCACTGCGATGGTGGGCTGAACAAATGTGCTCTGTTGGGGTATGGATAAGGTGACTAAGCCTCCCAATATTGTGTCAGCTGTAAGGGCAATTTAGCAACACCAATTAGCCTACCGCATGTTTTTGGACTATGAGAGGAAACCGGAGAACATGGAAGAAACCTGCTGGGAGAACATGCAAGCTCCACACAGAAAGGACCCAGAACACTAGACCCTGGAATCAAACCAGTGACCACCTTTCTGTGCGAAGAGAGCACTGCCAAATGTACCACCATACCACCCTTTACCTCCACAAGTGTAAAATTAGATCATATTTTTTTTAAAGATCCTAAAATGTAAAAATGTATTTATTTATTTTTTAATGTATTTATTATTTTTTAAACTTGCTCATAAGCAAGTTTCATCCTATACACAAAGTTACATATCTATACACAAATCAATGACCATTAGCATTTTCAATTTACCTACCGTGCATGTCATCGGACTGTGGGAGGAAACCGGAGCACCCGGAGTAAACGCATACAAACATAGAGAGAATATGCAACTCCACAAATAAGGTGACACCACCTGGGGATTGAACCCGGGTCCTCCTTGTTCCGAGGCCAGAATGCTATGCACTGCGCCACTGTAACGCCACAGAAATGTAAAAAAAAAAACATTTTTAATTCATGTCCATTGAGTTGTCTTAACACATACTTCAACAGAAGAGATTACACTCTTTATAAAGCTTTAACCATTTTAGCATTTAGGCCAATGTGAAAAACCTCAGAGTATTATTAGTTTATTTGTGTCTGCAGGTCAGATAAATGCTCTGCTTCAGAAAATGTGCTTCAAAATAAAAAAAAGGCAAGCCTTTGAGTTGTCATGTAGCCTCCCTGCTATACCGCAACAAAAAATTATAGCTTATTTAAAAGCTATATGTCTATATTTTGTCGTTGGACATTTATCCTGCCCCTTTCCCCTCAGTTTTTCTGTGCTTTCTTAATTGTAATTACCTTGCTGTTATAATTAAACCTACAATTTATTATCTATTGGAAAAACAAGGTCTTTCCTCACTACTCGGGTTTTCGCAGTGGCCCAATACTGTCAGAGTAGTGGCCAGTGCAACATTACTCATAACACTGGCTAGGACTGTGTTACACCGCCCAGAGGAACAGGACTTATGAGTGAGCAGACTGGCTAACTCAGTATATCTTGTTCTACACAACCTGATTTTACAACAAAATGCTAACTTTGTTTCATGTTCAACAATACAGCAGTTATTAGAAGAAATATTATGGGAACACAGCATAATAAAATCATAGTCTAATTAACACCATACCTTGATATTCAGTATAATATAAAGAGTGTAATCACCGAAACATTTCATCATGTTAGCATCCATGATTAGCATTGTTCTTCATTATTATACACATCCTTTTATAAGAGTATAAGAGCATAAAGTGCATTGTTGGATTTACATGTTATTTGGTTTCTTGATTTGCTGTGCAATTATAGACTGGTTTAGGCTTAAAAAGCAAAATTAAGAAGTTATGTAAATTTAAAGACAGAAACTTATATTAAATATATTTTAATATATTAAATTATATTAAATTTAAAAAGAAGGCAAATATCCCTCTGTGCACAGTTAAGAACAGGGGTTTTGCCTCTTGCGATTAAGGGGGGGATATAAAGGGTTATTGGAGGAACAACATTTGTGTGTTTTATGCAATCTAGGTGTTGTTGAAGATAAATTTTATTTTTTATTGTTTTATTGTTCAGACCTGAGAATGTCTATGTTTGCAAAGATTCAGCGTAAAAACCCTGATTTATTTTGGCTATCAGATGGGGAAATGTTGAGATATTCTTGTTGGCTAAATTTATAGAGAGAGCATGGATGCTGAGACAAGCAACACTATATCCTATCTGTTAAAATCACTATTTTTGTTATATATGTATGGCTGCTTCCGTTGTAATATTGTTAGTGTCATGTAAGACTGTGAGGGCTGGGCACGAGCAATTTGATGGAGTCTTAACTTTCCCTTCATCGAATGGCCAATCGCAGAACCTACTTTTTTACCACCAGAGCGGAGCAGATAGGCCAACAGTAGCTAATAATAGGTATTGACTGGTTCAATGTAGGATGAATGGGGTTCAGTATTCGATCTCCAATGTGCCCCAGGTCACATAAGCAGCTACACTGAGAACGTGTCTCACAGGACCAAACAAAAAAGAAGACATTTTAAACTTTCATGGATGAGATGAAATCTGTGCTATTTTGCCTTTCAGGGATTAACTATTTGTACTCAAAAGTGTTAGGCAATCAATAACAAGAATAGGGTCCAGATATCTCTATTGTACAACGCACATCGGAAGAAAGAAACTACTGCTCTCAACACACATGGGTTTACTGTATATGCGCACTCTCTATCCTGAGATCTCCCACTGCTCGCAATGGTTCCTATGAACAGAGATGGACGTAAAGTAAAACTTGAAATCTGAGTCTCCCTTCGTTAACTAGTTTACCTCAGAAGGCAGAAATTAATAAAACACATTCTCTTTTTTGTGATATTACATCACAATAAAATTCTTTCCATACATATTCCAGATTATTAGGTTGAGAGTCCGCTTCTCCACATTGTCCTGTATTGATTAATAGAATGAAATAGAATAAATGTTAAATAGAATGTTATTATTAGCCACAAATAATTTAATTAATAATCGATCGTTTGAGCTATAAGCTACTGTACAAGTGTTATATTGATACAGTTTTATGGCAGGGTGGTTCTGCATTTTTATGTTGTTTTTTTTATATTCGTTTACCACAAATTCTTTCATTGGTTTTCCTTATGACATTGCCAAGCCAGTTCAACAAATGCTTTTCAAATTACTCTTTTACAGCCAGTGCAACAAAGTCTTACAATGTCACCCAATCTGTATAAAGTTAACTATATTAAGGGTGAAGTTAGTCCCGGATTCTAAAGTGTATGGATTCCATCAGAATTGCTTTTGGCAGTAATGTACTTATAGCAATAGATTGGATGTATTTACAGGGGTTAGACAATAAAACTGAAACACCTGTCATTTTAGTGTGGGAGGTTTCATGGCTAAATTGGAC
>JAOUQT010006906.1:0-22987 GCA_025769995.1 Xyliphius kryptos | reverse complement strand
AAGTTGGATCAGCCTGTCATTTGATTTTCCACTTTGATTTTGAGTAGGATTCCAAATCCAGATCTCCATGGGATAATTTTGATTTAGATTTTGATCATGTTTATGTTATTTTGTTCCCAACGCATTCCACACACACATAGCATTACAAATTCAGCCTTAATGGCTAGGACAATTGACTCATCGACATGTCTTTCAGTTGTAAAAGGAAATACTTTTAATAAAAATTTATTTGGACCTAAGGACACGCAGACTCCACCTAGAAATTAAAGTAAGGACTAACGGTTGTGCCATACCAATGTATGTCCAGGGCACTTACTAAAAAATATATATTTAGAAGAAAAGACTTCCAAGTGGGTGAACATCACAAGTCACGGGAAGTAGCATAGGAGGAACCAACTGAACTGCAGTATTAAATTTATTTGTTAAATGCCATGCCAGAGTTAACATGTTAAGATGGTCAAAAACAGCATGTTAAATCTATTCTAAATTTGTGCTTCAAACATGAAATGCTTTAAAAAGAGCTATTTACATAAAAGGACAGTATTATTATTTTTTACTTCTTTATGCTGAACACACCCACACATGCTATGAGTGGAGCTGTTGCCAGTTGCACTTGCTTTGCCTAAGCAGACAGTCAATCTTTATACATTTACTCACACGTATCTTTATTTCACCTTCTAGCATGTCCTTGGACTATGGAGCTCCCAGCAAACACCCACACAGACAGAACACATGCAAACTCTGCACAGAAAGGACCTTGTCCAACCTACCCAGAAATCGAACTTTCTTGCTGTAAAGTAGAAGAGCTAGCCCATGCACCAAGCGCTTATTTAAACCAAGCATAATGAACCATTTACCGTTCATGTCAGTTCAATCTTTAGACGAGAGTTGTCATGAAAAGATAAGGCACAAAAAACAAGCTGTTCCTGGTTATTATAAAAGCATGATTTATTTTAGTGATTTTAGATGACAATCCATTACATTACATTGCATTTTGCTTTTCGGGGTGAGACTGATGCTGTGTCCTGCTGTTTGACTACCGCATTCCTATTTATTTAGCTTCTCTTCAGACGATCCAGAATAGTTTTCGGGACTTTCACAAGGTCCTGGCCTTGTAAGTTAACCTCTGCTGGATCCTCAGCTCCCAGCTGGGCAAAGTTAGGCTCAGTTTTTCACTGCTTTGTGAGGTTGTCAACAGCCGTGCTGATTGAATTAGAATATTTTTAAATATTTCCTTAGTTTCGTTACGCCCAATCCACCCCAAATAATATGAGAAGTCATGAAAAAGCAATGCGTCTCCTTTTGTACACATTAAACAAAAGGTCACCGTCGTCACAGCCTATCAGAGACAGTACAGACTTACAGCAAAAACGTCTGGGGTTCGATTCCTGAATAAAGTAAATGAACTCTCCTATAATTATATCGTGCAAAACTCTTGTGAGAAAATGGCCTACCAGAGCATGCAGACGCTAAACTCCAATACAATAACCAATAAACTAGAGGAGATCACTTGCCTCCCTGATACTATTGCCTCCTGGTGTATGCACTGGCCTTTCTGTTACACTTGGCACACATAGAGGACATTCCTGCTACCTCTGGTTTGCATGCAACACTTTTGCAATGCTACAGTGACTCCATTTGGTTTTAGTTCTGATATTCACATCACTTTAATTCCCTTTGTCTTTACATACGATAGCATGTACTTAGTCATTCATGGTCTCAAAACATAAAAACTAACATAAAAAGACTTTCAAAAATCAGATAACTAGTTCTAGATTGGCAACTGCACACTTCATTGTTAACCACATTTTTCTGAAAAAAGCTGAAATGTACATGATGTGAACGTTAATTGACTGGTTTCACACACAACATCCTGTATATGTTGGTATCCTGTCCCACCCTTAATTTTAATATACTATCCTGCACAAGTACTCTTACGTTTTAAACTGTTCCCCGTTACGCTCTAGAACTAAAGCTATAAAAACTTGAATATTAAAAGCACACAAACTAGTGAGGTTGAAGAAAATGTTTTCAAGCAGTTAAAGCTAAAGTTAATGGCTCCCACATTACTTCGGAACTGTTAGGACATACCGCTTAATGAATGTGTATCGTTTGTCAACTGTCTTCATTTACTGTGTGGGTACAGTAGCTGACTATTTTGGATGCAGCCGTACATGGTCTACTGTACTTTACAATGAAAGCTCAACCTTCCGCTTCAGATGGCTAGATTTGACCGACATTAAACTGCAAGCCTTTTTTTTTTTTTTTACCAAGAAAGTGTTTTGTCAATTTTAAAGTCCTTCAAGGAATAACAAGAAACTTTATCACTTTCACTTTTAAACACTTCACTAAACCAAAGTTCAAGAATAATTCATGTTCTCTGAATTCCTTAATGCCTGGTCTACCAGCCTACATATCCCCAATGGTCCATCATCACAGGTTTGCCCACAACTCCTACGGCTCAAAAGCTAGATTGCTTTAGAGACAGTATCTTAACTGGAATTTGCTTCATCCTCCTATGAAGTAATCTTTATTGCACCAGCCTTAAACACATCAGTTTATGTGAACAAAAAAAACTCATAATCAATCAGCCTAATAAAACAGGGGTTGAACAATGAAACTGAAAACCCTGGTTTTAGACCCCAATAATTGATTAGTATGGTGTAGGGCCTCCTTTTGCGGCCAATACAGCGTTAACTCATCTTGGGAATGACATACAAGTCCTGCACAGTGGTCAGAGGGATTATAAGCCATTCTTCTTCCAGGATAGTGGCCAGGTCACTAGGGGATGCTGGTGGAGGAAAACGTTTCCTGATTGGCTCCTCCAAAACACCCCAAAGTGGCTCAATAATATTTCGATCTGGTGAGTGTGCAGGACATGGGAGACGTTCCACATTCCACTTCACTTTCATGTTCATCAAACCAATCTTTTGAACTCCGGTATGTCACCCATAATGTTGTGTTGATTGCAATATTCTGAGCAAAACTCTGCTCTTACTCTGCTAATTGCACGTTTACACTCTGCTCTTACTGGTGCAATGTGCAATTAATGAAGATTGGCCACCAGGATGCTCCAATTTAGCCATGAAATCTCCCACGCTAAAATGACAGGTGTTTCAGTTTCACTGTCCAACCCCTGTATATACAAATACAAAAGCAGAATTAAAATAGTTTGTTTTTTTTAATTAATTACATGCAGTTAACATTTTTTGATGCCTTTTATAAGATCATCCATCTAACTATTGTTCCAAATGCAGTTTTTCCAGAAAATTAGTCACTGGCTCCAATGTCTCAAACGAATTGCAAGAAAGATTATATTGCCATGTCATCCCGAGCCTTTAAATAGGCATTAAGGTAGTCTCTAACCAGCTGCTTCACATTAGGATGCTTAAACTGGGCAAGAAAGATTAGTAGCCCTGAATTAAAGGACAGCAAACGCATCAACATGAGGGGTTGGGGGGAATACGAGCAATGCCAAACTTCACACCCATGATCATCTGTTGAGTCAGGTAGTGATTCTAAACTGAGCTAAAGGTCAACATTTTTTTTTTTTCAATAACACAATTATGGTGAATAATTTCTAATAACTAATATCCAAATGCTCTGCAATGTAATACGTGAATAAACACGAGCAACAGCCAATGACCGAGCAATGTGGCACGTGTAAAATGTGTGTTGCACCAAGGCTCAAGGATGTTGTCCTCCAATTTTGTGTTCTTTTTCTGTCTGTGGAAAATCTATAAACAAGCCATCTGAGAAACTACAATTACACTACATTTTTCAAATCGGGTCATCATACAGCATAAATGAAACTTTTGTTCAATTCCTCAATCAGGCTAAAGATCAGTGTGTCCATGACACCAAATCCACTAAACGACATCCCACTACAGTATAACCTTAGTGTGATGATTGGTATACAGTTCCACACCCAGAAGAAAAACATACACCCACAAACATTGACAATTCACAGAAACTTGCCCTGACTTAAAGACAAACAATCCAGCCTAGTACACACAAGGTCAGACCAAGGTGATAGTGTTCCCTTGAGATGAACTTGCTGATTCACCAGGTTTAGCAAGGGCAAAACCCTGATCATTTCCAGGCAAAGGCACATCGGACTGATAAATACTGGAAGTGTTTATTCATTATGTTTAGAATACATGCCCACCTGCATCTGCTCTTTAATAGTGTCAGTGTTTCTACTTTACAACTTCGGAGATTTAGGTTATTAATACTATATATAAGGACAATCACATTCGACATCATTCAGATTCTCTGGTCAGATCATATTTGCTTATTTAGGTGATTTACAGCCATACAAGGAAGTGTACCTGTTGATCCAGAGAATTTGTCAGTTATTTGAAATGTCTGCATGCATCCTGATGTTTCCGCATGAGTCACTTGTCACTTACAACAATATACATCATATACTGAAGACCCAACCGGCTGAAAGGACAAACAGGTGGCTGGTGTATACATCACATCGGAGGACAACAGTTTGTCAGCTGTACAAGATCAGGACAAAAAGGAAGGAAATGAAAAAAATGGGCAGCTTCTGCTGTATCAAGTGTCTAAGTACAGACTGTTGTAATGCTGAGGCGGTGCTGGCTAAAAAAATAAAATAAAATAAATGGCAAGTATGTGATTGCAGATGAAAAGTCACAAAGTCCATTCTTCTCATTTATATCTATTATAAATCCAAAATACAGGATACACACTAACATTGTTATTATTAGATGGGGTATCCCACCACGACCCTAGTACAGGATTAAGCGTAAGATAATAAATAAACATTATGCACGCTACATTAATATACACTGCGCCTGGTATCTGCTCCATGCTCTGGACACTGTACTGACAGACACAGCAAACCTTGCCACAGCTTTGTTGTAGACACCGCCTCATGCTACCTCTATGGTGAGAGAACTAACAGAATGCAAAAGTGACCCAAACATCAACCAGAAGGATGAGAACAGAGAAAAGGTGTGGGGTCACCACCTGCAGAAGTGCTCCTTTATAGGGGGGTCTTGCTAAGTGCCTCTCATTTCTACCTGTTGTCTGTTCCATTTGCAACAACAGCAAGTGAAATTGATTCCCAATCAATGTTCCTTCGTAACTGGACAGCTTAATTTCACAGAAGTGTGGTTGACTTGGGAGTTACATTGTTGTTTAAGTGTTCACTCTATTTTTTTAAGCCGAGTATATAGATTAAGTCGATGGAAAAAAATTGGGATAGATTTTGTACATCTTGAATTCAAGTGTTAAATTCCATCCCGTTGCTAGAAATGGGAATAAAATTATGGATTTAACAGTTGTATGCAGTAGGAACTGTTTGGGAAAGGGTGTTTTACAGTTCTAGCTGTGATACACAAAGGTCCAACTTGGGTGAATGTGTAGTAGAAGAGCTCGATTGTCTTGAACCAAAGTCTGACCTAACCCCTTGTCCGACCCAATAAGTTCTCTGTATGATAAATATGCAACAGAGGCAAACTCCAAAATCTTGTAAAAAGTCATTACATTTTAGTTATTTAGCAGACGCTTTTATTCAAAGCGACTTACAAGTATCCCAACTTGGTTGGGTTCAGAACACAAAGTTGACCCTGAACCAAGTCATGGAATCTTGTAAAAAAGGAAGAAAGGCATTTTAGTTGGAACTGTTAAACCAAATTAGGACAAAACACTATAAAAGCTGCTGTAGGTATAATGTGTGGATTCCCTTAAACATTTGGCCATATAGCACACATTTTATATGTAAAGGCAATGCAAGGTTATTTGTAAAGCCCCCTTCATACATAATGGTAAGTACTCTACATAAAAAAAAAATTTCAATAAATAATTAAAAGATCAAATTAATAAAAAAAAATCTAATTAAAAAAAAAAGGTATAGTATAAAAGTTTAAAAAAGGTTAACCTTATACAAATGCATAGTGCTACTAGATCTACAGTGCACAAATATATAAGCAAAAAGGGTTTGAGAATAATGGCATATCAAATACAGGCAGGAATTGAATATCATGCCTCTTAATACAACTCAAATTCCATAATCTTTTAATAAAGTCATGTTGGCTTAGACTTTTGGTTTCTCAGACAGACCACAGAGTTTCACCACTTTCAAAAAAAATAAATAAATAAAATAAAAATATACAAATAAAAAAAGTTAAGAGGTTGATGTGTAAAACGGCTCTTAAGCACAAGAGACTGTCTTTAGTGAAATGTCACATTCGGAGTAATCATAGTGCAGAGCGTGATGAACTCTACACACCTGCTCATTACAGTACACAAGACACAACACTGATGACTTGTACAGGTCATTAGACAGAAGGTAAGGGTTCAGATTACAGTGCTTCCTTCACTTTAATATAACGTGTTCAACAGTTTGACCTTCTTTTCACTTGCTGTTTTAATGACCAGGTAGCATTGACCCGTTGCCATGACCCTTATAAATACAGCTTTAAGCCAGTCTGAGCTGCCTGGTGCTGCCATCAAACACGTGTCAATTCTAAACTCCGGAATTGCCATATAACACCATACATGTTTACGAAAACTTACAACCCATAGGGTAAAGTCCATTATAAGCCCGATGAATGCGTGCCGCCGGTGACCGAACACAAAAAGAAAACTTTAGTCCTTACAAACTGTGCCTGTAAGCAGACGTGTAAAAGAATTCTTCGACCAGGTGACTACTTCTAGGCTGCTTCATTTACCATTTAAAACAAGTAAGAGCAGGTTTAGCAAGCGACACAGGCAACTGGTAAAAAAGTAAAACGCATGAATAATGGTGAATAATGTCTTATGTGAAACTGGTATTAAATTAACAGATTTTGGAGTTTGTTCTTAGTGTATTAGGTTGCAAAAACGGTTATGTTATGATTTTAAAAAGTAACATTTTAAAACAGGCTACTGTTTAGCATAAATACTAAGCCAGATAACTTTTTTAATGCAGTCAGCACACAAGTCTTCTTACTGGAAAAACTTTACCAGATTTGGTTGCTAAGACGGTTAATGAAACCCTATTAGAGGAAGAGGAACTAAAAACGCTCAAACAAAAGGTCTAGTTAGAAATCCGGGTAATCATGCACAAAATTTTACAACGATCAGTAAAATTCTTAGGAAAGTTTCCATAAGAAAATGCTGAGTTAAAAGTTCCACTACTAGTGAACGAGAAGCACTAAAATCATATCGAACACTTGACAAGCCAATATATTATAAAAAACCTGTATTAGTAACACTGATTAGCAAGTAGGAAGATAAATACGGTGTGGAGTGAGGAGAATGTAGTATTTCATCAGGGCCTTAAATAGGATTAGGGGCTATAAATACACTTGAAGACATGTGCCTAGGAGCACACACATTCCAGTGGCCTGTCTGCCTGCATTCCTACAAAAGCTTTCAAGTCATAAATGAAAGCCCTTGTCATTTTAAAATCCACTGTGTTTGATATTACCTATTCATTATGCATATGCACACTGACTTAAAAGGTGCATAAGGATTATTAAAGGGCTAGTTTCAGCTAGCACCTTCAGAAAAAAACAAGAGAAGCGCTGTACCCTAAACTAACATCACATTTAAATAAAACTATTTATACAAAGATATAGAACAGGCAAAATATTCATGCCTCACAACGGTGGAGAACTTGACAACACTGCCAAAATTCAGCATTGTTGGTACTTGAAAAAACTCCGATATGACACTAAAGGGGTCTTGCGTTCGATGACGATATCTACCAAACCATCGAATTTAGGGTAGTGAGAAGTACTTTGTTTTTCCAAGGACATGACAGGGAATACCGATGCCAGATTTCAGCCTTGAAAGAACTCAGGAAGTAGGAAAATTAGTGATGGTCAGTGAGGGCTTTGGCATTTAGAAATAAACTTTTGGGCCAACTTTTTTAGAATTTGGTCTCATGTTTTAATAAGATGGCAATAGCTATTAAAACATCACGGTTTCATATATCTGCTGGGCTAACATTCCAGGACACCATAAGATGACCTGAGTTAATCAACTTCAAAAAAAAAAAAGATTAGCATTGTGACTAAATTCAATGTTTAACTTTACTGGAGAAAAAAAAATTACAATACTAAACTACATGCATGTCTTCATTCACAATTCTTTGCTAACCTGTCAGTTTACGGCAAATAATAGTTAAAACAATAACATACTAGCATTGAATGTATTTGTGCATACACAAAGTATCTGTAGATACCAAAAACTGTAAAATGCCATTCAAAAAAGCAGAACAGAACATATAATGCAGCTTTACAGATTCATACAAAGGAAATGAATTCACGTACATCTGGCACGTCGTGTTAAAATGATAAAAACATATAAAGTTTTAGAGAAGTTGCAAACTGCAGCCTTGTGAGATTAGAATCACAGGTTATATCAAGGCAGAAGTGGAGTTCAGAGGGCTGTTTTTTAAAGTACTGAAGAACCCAAACTTAGAGTTTAAGGCAACCACTGCCTATAAATAAAAAATGAGAAGCCATTAATTAAGACATGTTTTCAAGAGATTGAAAAATTCTCAAATACACAAATCCATGAAAAAGTGAGACCAACCTATTTTCCCCACTAATTTCCCAAGTTTCATTTGGGCTGAATACAGAGCCCTGTCTAATCAACACTGCACACAAGTGTAGCGATCTTTGAAGGCTGCTCTCATTTGCCAGTTCATCTTTCATGATTCCTTTGATGAAACCAATTTATCCCAATCTTCTAAATATTTAATTCTTTAAAGTGTTTCCTTCCTGATACAACCAACTTCGGTGCTGACTCTTAGACAGAAATTGCACGAAGCAGTCTTCGAGATAATCTGTTCTAAGCAAAATGAAACACACCGTGTGTGGCTTCTTCCTGCTATTGGAGAAAAAAATTTCTTCCCTAATTTCTATTAGATAAGACATTTTCTTTTATTTGTCATAGAAGGAAAGGCGCACTAAAATTTCAATTCGTATTCATCTATTGAATCTTAATATGATGTAATATTTGATGCACAGAAAAATTCAAAGCACAAACAAAATTTAATTCCTGGGTAGAGGGACATGGTCTTTCAGTGTTGTGTTGGTTACCTTTGGGGAATCTAGCTCTCCCACAGTCCACAAATATGCTAGAACGTAAAAAGGCACTCACCAAAAATCATTTTTCTTTACCACTTCAGACCAAGTGCGAATATAGACATTTGTGCACAAACGCTAACATTACATTTACAACAATGACCTTTAGAAATGTTTATTTTGATGTTCCTCGCCTTCGGACTGTTACTTATACACTATTAGCAAAACATCCTACGGTGGAGAACTTCTTTTCGTCAACCTTGAAATGCAATTGTTTTTGAATAAGTGATGGCTTTGGAGTTTATATACTTAAAATGAACGTATTGCTATAGATTTAAGATTAATGGCCATTTAAAACCTAGAATGAATAGTGTGAGTTGTGACTACAGTGTCCACCCGATTGTTCTTTTACATGAACTTATCAGTAGTTTTCCAAGGACATAAGGAATAACTGAGCCAAGTTTCAACTTTGTAGGTACTCGTGAAGACCCTAATCCCTCCGAGGTGTTGCATTTGATGGCGATAACGAATGAAGAATCACGCATAGGAAAGCAAGAACCCGTTTTTCCAAGGACATGATCGGTAATCACGGTGACAAGTTTCAGCCTTGTAGGTTTACGTGAAGACCACGATGCAACACAGGAGGGGTCTTGGGTTAGATGGCGATAGTGAATGAATCATCAAACGTAGGAAGGGTAGTACTTACTTTTCCCAAGGACATGACAGGGAATCATGATACCAAATTTCTGCCTTGCAGGTGCTTATGAAGTGGAAGAATTAGTGATGAGTAAGTGATTGAGGGTGTTATTGTTTATTAGTATACATAATGCTTTGTGTTTCATTTTACTTTCACAACAAACTATAATCATTCAGTGGCCATCACAAAAGGTACAACTGTACCTTGTATCAGGTGCCACTGTATCTAAAAAGTATTTTGGGTACAGATACAATGTCATGAGCACAGTATCGGACAGATACCCGACACTGGTATCAGTGCATGCCTAGTGAAAAGGAGATTACTCAAAGGTGTGAATGTGTGTGTTAGGCTAATGACCTGTAACGGACCGATGAGCTGTGTTTTTCAGGCTTTCTCCTTAAATGTACTGAAATAAGTTCCATCACCAAACTGAACCAGAGAAAAGTTGTGAAAATTATTTATGAATTATGTAGATTTAAAAAAGAGAGATTATTAATTAGAAGATGTAGTTTTCTCTAGCATTTGTACTAGTATTACTAACTGTTAAAAAGTGTATTTAGCAACACTGACTAATTTTAATTTAGCACTCAATGTATTGTTTATATGGTAAATTGCACAACCCGTTTCTTCTTTTACATTTATTTTTTTAACAATCGGTAACCAACAGATGTCTGGTAATATTAAAAAGGTATAAAAGGAAAAAACTGCATTAAGACACAAAATGGTGTCATAAATCCCATAAAATACGTTTTATAAGCTGAAAGATCAGTATCTGCAACATTCAAAAACACTCAAGGGTCTGGTTCCAGAAAAGGCTGTAACCCGTCAACAATTTAAAATATGCAAACAGACAAAACAGAGTTTGTGTTTTCAAATATGTGAACACTAAAATATACACCGGTGTTTCCAATAAAAGGTTTTTACAGAACATTTAAATTCTCCCTAAAATATTTGAGTTTTGTTTGAACAATCTTTATTTTAAGAATAATTCTTTAACTTTTTTAGACTATTGCAGGAATGGCATGTAAGAAATGTAACTAGGTGTTAAGGACTTTTTCAAAAGATCAAGACTGGCAATTTGGCAGACTTAAACTTCACCCCATAACGCAACTTCATTTGCTATCCTATGCCATAAGCTGAAGTGCACCTGCACAAAAATGAAACCGTCATTGGTTCACTTGGTCGCACTACACATTTACAGCTTTCAGCTTTTTTTTTTTTTGATATTTGATAATATGCTGCTGAATGAAAGTGGAAAAAACACCCATTGCAGTTGAAGTTTCTAATTTTTAATTTTTGTCCACAAGAAACTACAAGAAATATGAAAGTATTCAACTGCTTAAATTCATTTTTAAAGATTGTTCATGATCCATATGGGTGGACACATTGTGACATCCTGAGTGCAACACCACCATCATCTCACTTCTTCCTTTTAAGATGGTTTAACAAGTGTCATTACCACCTTTAGAACCAACAAACCTACCTGACAAAGATAACTGACTGTGTGCAGAGCCAAAAAAAAGTATTCATAGGGTTGGTTTGTGAACATGGTGTAAAATAAAGTGTACATAAAATCTAAATCTCTATACCTCCTAAAACGATTACCAAATAAAGACATTCAAATAGGATGCCAAAAATCAACATTCGTTTAGTTGGGGAGCAGACACTTGCAAATGCTGCCACAAGTTGGCCACTTCCTGTGAAGATGTTACCGCTACTGTGACAGCAAATTTAAAACACGAGCCTATTGCAGCTTTTACTTTAAGCAAAGTGCATTGTGACAAAAAATTTTTTACACCCACGAATGCAAATTCTAGCTGGTAAATGATTATCATACGTCTATGGGTATATTTTAGGGAAATTAAGGCAAACGTATGTTTTTAAATGTGTATCTCTTAGGTCGGGTATAGAGCAAAGTAAATCACAGACCTCACACAAAACCTAGCCAGTACTGCACGTGTGCGGTTCTAGATAAGTCCATGCGACATGATCATGAGCTGTAACAAACATTACAACTTCTGTACAAAAATCCAAAAGTAATCAGCATCAACAAGAAATAAACCCATCATATGAATTATTTTAGCTTGTTATTAAAATAATTACTTGATAAAATAAAAAAAACATTAAAACCACCATGTGTAGATTTCTTCACATGTACATGCTGCATCTACCAAAGAACAAAGAATTATTTAAAAAGATTTCCTTCAGACGGAAAGGAAACTGCTGAGCAAAGTAGTACTTTAAAGCTATTCTTAACATCTTACTGCTGTTTATGTAACGCCTCTTAATTACATTAAAGGAGATAAACCCCAAGGATTAATAAACTTCCATAACAAGTTGAATATTTAAACCAAGGTCTACAAGAGTTCAGAAAATTCCATGAACCTGGTTTGACCAACAACTTCATGCTTTAATTGTGACAGGAACCCTAACAGTAATGGGTAACTGAACCATTGATCCAAACAGTCTTTGCAAAGACGACTGGGGGTTTGTAATGGTCTCTACATTTATGATTAGATTGATTTGTCTGGTTGTTGGTGTTGCCATGGGTTGACCCTGCCGCTCCTTTTATGGCAGAAGTGGTTAAAACTATTCCGCTTTATTAAATCAGAAGTATAAGCTTATTCACTAAGCAAGCTTCTCTGTGTAACCATTTTTTAAGGCTTTTGGGCCTTAAAAATGTAAGCCGCAGTTCCATCTTGATATGACTAAGTACGTCCTCTACGAACTTAAATAACTACTGTAAGGGATTCGCTTTTGCTGCCAATACACCACTTGGTTTATCAAACTATGTTAATCAGTTTCGATGTCTGAGAAAAGCAGCACACTAAAAGCACCAAGTATGCAACATGAAAAACTACTTCATTTACATATTTATACTCTCTTACCCAGGAGGGAACTATTTAAATTTCTGTTAGTAAAGAATAACAGTAACATTCCAGACTTTTCATTATACACTAGTTACAAACCAACCACTACCACGTAATTAACATGTGAATTCTTAAGTGAATTGTTCACAAAGAATCTGTCAAAGGTTTACTCATCCATAAACTTCCTAGTCAGGTTTGTTGACATGTTTTGTTTAAGCATTAGATAAGCTGGATGGAACAGCGGAGGCTCACTTGCTTCACAACTACAAGGTCCTGGGTATGACTTCCAAGCAGGACAACATCCTTTCACGTTCACCCCATACATAAAGTACCCCATGGTCAAATATGTTAGCTACCTTTGGGGCAGTTGTAGGCTTGTGGTTAAGAAACCAGCCTTGTGACCTGATTCCCAGTCCCACCAAGTATTATGGCTGAAGGTATTTTACCCCAATTGCTCCCTGGGTGCCGTGTTCACACTTCACCGGTGTATATGTGAGTGTTTCACAGCACGGATGGGTTAAATGTGATGGACCAATTCCTCAGTGTGTAAACACAATAGCCTAAATAGATCACTTTATCACTTCGAGATGAGAACTGGAATAGGATCTAGCACCCAAACTCTGACCAGGATATGTAGCTTAGAACGATTATAACCCCAAATAACACATTACAGTAGTGTATTTCATTTCTTCTGGTTACTGAACACTATAATATAAATTCTGGAAAAAGATTCAAGAAAATGCCCACATGTCCAGACATGTCTACCACACAGATACATGATCTTTATATAGAAGAAGAATAAGTGGTATCAAATTCACAAACGAGCAATAAAGGTTTATGTTTAACTCTCCTGATCAGATATATGAGTAATGTGGACTGCCCTTGTCATAAAAATATACAGATGGGTTACTCGTTTCATACTAAACAGCTAGATTAAGACTACGGAAAAAGTGCCAGGCAGTGATCTCATAAAGCACTGAACACCAGAAAAATCGAAGGTGGTTTGCAAGACCACTAGGGCTGCCGCGATTGGTCACCACTTAAAAAACACCAGTGTCAATATTTTAAGTTGATCTTGTGATGCATGGACACCTCAAATGCGGGCGCTCTTCAAAACCACCGTAAATGTTATTATTTGTGTTTTTTCCACTAACAAAGACAGACTTCTATCTTAGAGAGAACTAGAGAACAAAATTTGATAAAGGGTTTAATAGAAATGTGGATTTCTTTGCAAGTTACACGGCATTTTAAATAAGCCCTTTTTTTGTTTTGTTTACTATGCAGGAGTAAAATTTAGCCGTTTTTAGTCTGCTAATCGATAAACCGACTTTCCATTTTAGACTACTCGACAAAATAGTCGATAGTTCAACGATAGAAAAATATGTTGTACAAATATCGTTGTGAAACGAAAAATATAAATTTAAAAAGTTTGGTTTGTATTCTATGAATGTGGGTCATGACTTAATGACCATGAGGAAACGTGGGTCCCGAGCTGAGAACACCTGTTTTATGAAACAGCTAAAAAAATGGACAATGAATAAAACAACTAATCAGTGTGTAGGATGCCGTTTTGAATAAGTAAAACGTTTTTTTTTTTTTTCAAATTTTGCTAATCAGCAAAAAAAAGAAGTGACATAGCTTATATGTTCATTTGTTTGTTTGGGTCTGGGTCACAAATTTTCCAACCATAAGGCCAATCATAGGCAAATCTGTGTGATTTATCTTTATATAGTGATTATCTGTGAAGATGCCCACCAGCTGCACCTACCCTCTAAGTTTGGTGTCTGTAGGACTAATGTCTTGGCCAACTGGCACTTTTATCCAAGAAAAAATATAATAACCAAAATAAAAGAAAAATCTGAGCAAAATCAATAGGGTCTCAAGCTCTTTGTGCTCGTATCTTTGACAATTTTTTAGGTTTTCATTATATAAAAGTGGGTCGCTCACTGGTTGGGTGTTGGGCTATCAATCAGAAGGTTGTGGGTTCAAATCCCATGTTCGATAAAGTTACCAATGTGGGTCCTTCAGCAAAACCCTAAACTCTCATGGCTCCAGAGGTGCTGTTCCTGTGTTCCCACCCCAGCCATCCAAGATAATTGTAAATTTGTATAAAAGCGTCAGCTAACTGACCAGTGACCAGATGATTTACTAGTTTCATACTAAACAGCTAGAAGATCATTCCTACAGGAATAGACTAAATGCCAGACAGTGATCACATGAAAGCACTAAAAGCCGGAAAATGGAAGGTGGGCTGAGAGACCACCCGGCGTCAGATCGTGTTCTATAGAACGTCTAAAATGTGGACACGGAGTAAAACGCCGGTTCTGCTTTGAACAACTAATCAGGGCGTAGGACGCGGATTCGAACCATCCACCGTCGAAGTTGCGGACTTGACCACAAACCCTGGACTGTCTCATATCGAGGACACGGGGAAAGCAAACATAATCTCTCGTTTAAACCTTCAAACTGAAGTTTAAAAGGTTTTGTTAGCAACAGTAGCGTTTGCAAGCTAACGCCTTAGCAATCTCAGGGAACGTGCGGCTAGCGGCAGATCTAGTCCGTGGTGTTTCGGGATCAGACAGTTGAAATCTCTGACTGAACTAAAGAAAATACCGATTCTGATCGAATGACGTCAAGTTTAATACAATTATGTCTCATCAAGGTCGCCGAAGCAAAAAAAGCGGGTTTTCCTTGAAAGACAAAGATTGTATCTTTCTTCTTAAACGTCTCATGCTCGCAAATGGCTGCCACATTTCCACAGTAGAGTAGACATACATTGTCGTCTCGAACTCCATTAAAAAAAGAGTGTAACATAAGTAAAATGTACTGTATTAGTTAAATAAACTATTAAGCTCATAGTCTTTAAACGGGTAAGGGGTATAAGCCAGACATTTGCTGGCACGCTAACTGCTAACCGCAAGACTCGGCGCCGTTGTCGAGGACGAAACGCTTTTATTTAACACAGTATTTTTAAGTATTGTCGGCGACGTTAAACATTGGAAAGTGTGTGTACTTACAAAGAACGGGCAGACCATTGAAATCCCGTGACAGTGGCTGAGAACGAGGTTCGGGGAAGGTAAATCGTCGTGAGGACTCTTCCTCTTCACACACAAGAACAGACTTATCTTGCCTCAACTAGTGATGTGTCGTTGACGAACGAATCGATTCTTTGATTCTCCAAATTGACTCTCTTAGACGACCGCTACTAGACATTTTTTCCTGCAAGTGAAAATAAAACAAATTGTTTTACTGCATCGCGTAATCATCGAAACCGTGTTTGCTTTGCATTTTGGTATTAGTCTTATTTGTAGAAGTATGTTGTGACAATACTTCTAAACAAAGGCAGTCCCGGATGAGGGCTGAGTCAACTGAACTGACTCGCTAAAAAAAGAGCCGATACATTTCCACCCCCTGTCTGAACACAGGGTTTACTCAGATCGACGTGACGTCAGAACTACGCAAACCACCCTATGACAGTTTCAAGGGGCGTGGCTGAAGCCACGTTCGGAAATTATCTTCAGGAAGGTTGTTCCCTAGAACCGGGTGTGCTATTCAGCTGCGTGACCCGCTGATAATGATGTGCCTTATTACTGAACAGCATAGGAATCTGAAATAGGACCTCGAAAGGGCGTGATAACAAACGTGGTATCAGAAACAGGGAAAGAAGATAAATGTTCGCCCACAACAGCTGATCAGTCACAGGAGAGCCTCATAGTTTATGTAGTCGACGGTCAATTCCAAACATAATAAATATAATAATGAACTACAGTTACAGTTTAAAGCCAGGAGTATTCTGGGTGGAGTTCCATTCTGTGTATGTTTTGCATGTTCTCTCAGTAAATGCATGTTTTTTCCCCCTACTGCTCAAAACATGCTTGTGTGTGCCTGTTTTTGTGTGAATTGATTAGTGTCTGTGGAAATGTAACCACACCAAAATATTTTTTTATAAAACTGTGGATCATATCAATTCATTCATTCATTCATTTATTATTCATTTATTCATTATGTTCCCCATGCTCATCCAGGGGCAAAAGTCTTGGGCACTGGCCAAATACACCCAGGACAGTATGCCAATCCATTGCTGGGTACTATGTGGACACTCACTCACACAAACAAACTATAGGGCTGGTTTTTGTGTGCTTTTCTTCTTTTATTGCATTGCTTTCTTTTCTATTACTATTTTTCTTTCTCTTGATGCATTATTTTGTTTTTTTTTATTTATTTTTATATTTATGTATATATTTTTTATTTTAATTTTTTTTTGGTTGCTCTGTAAAGCACTTTGAGTTGCTTCTGTATGAAAGGTGCTCTATAAATAAACTTGCCTTGCCTTGCCTTAGCGTCCACTCTTCACCTGCCTTCATTTGGGCCACTCTCATTTGGGGAGGTGTTGGTATGACACCAGTCCTCACACATTCGAAATGTCTCACCTTCTCCGGTCCTCAGGCTTCATATACGAAATACAGGACTCTTCCCAGCCCAACACCTACAGATTTTGACCTCATAGTGACCCTTTCTGATCTCTCTGTTTGTTTGTGAGATGTGAGTTTCTTGTATGCTAATGTACAAGCAGTTATAAGTTTGCAAACTTTAGGTAGTTTGAAAATAATTTTATTTAACAGTACAACCTATATAAAAATAAGACTAAAATAACTAAAAATGTGGCTGGTCCATTATTTTTGAATAGTTAATTATGGCTGTATGTTTTGTTCATTTCTTTATTCCAAATATTTCGCTTAATCCTTTATTAAGCGTGGGGGTAGGGGTTGTTCCCCATGCCCATACAGGGGTAAAGACTTAGGGCGCTGGGCAGATATACTCAGCACAGGGCACCAATCAATCCCTGGGCCTATTCACGAACACAGACACACACTATATGGTGTAATCTAGAGCACTCAATTCACCTTGAATCCATGTTCTTGGACTGCGGAAGGAAACCGGAAAACCTGTGGTGAAACCCATGGAGAAAACACGGAAAGTCCACCCAGATTGGGATTTAAACCACTATGAGGTGAATGTGCTAACCACTTTTGCCTGTTTTGTTCTTAAGGTAAAATTAATTACTATAGTTAAGTAGAATAATGGAATGATATAAAAAAAATAACAAACATAAACAAATATTAACATATTCTAATATTACAACCATTTTCAATAAAAAACAAAAATACATTTATTAGCACTAATTTGCTTCACAAAGTTAATGTTTTAAAAGTTTTTTTTTCTAAAACGTTTTATTTGGTTGCCATGGTGACAGCATGGATCATGCTGGACTACATTGTGATGTCATGGAGCTCACATTCCAAAACTGAATATTCCAAATAGAACATTTAAATCTGCACTACGCATGTAAAACAACTGGTTTGGAGTTCAGAAGTAAAATGGATCAAGACAGCAGTGAACCCATATTTCGTCGAAAACCAAGCAAGATCTGCCCAGTTGAAACAATAGAACCATCACAGAACCAGGCTGAGCTTAATGGGGCCAACCAGGAGAACGCTTTAAATCTGAAGGTGATTCAAATTAAAACTACACAGCACATCACTACAACAGGTTCTCGGACAAATGCTTCATTATTGTGGACATCGGCTATAGGAAATGTATTAGGAAAAGACAAGGCTGTAGGGCTCCATAATGCTTCCAAGCTGATCGAGCTGGTCAGATCGGGAGAGTATAAGGGCATGGAGAACACAGAAAAATGGAAATCATTTGAAAAGACTCATTTGCAAAAGCCGGATAACGCGGGTCCTTCTAAGTTGAGGACTGATACCAGCAGGACTGAATCGACAACAGAGGAGCAACCAGAGGAAACAGAAGAACCCTTCATCATTGATAGCTTCTACTGGTTCATTATCCACTGCAGCCTCCTAATCCTGATTATTTTTATTCTTTATCTTTGCAGTGTATTTTATTAATAACTATTAGAATAGCTTAATAAACAAATTAGTAAATCCTACTGTGCAATTTGTTCCCAGGGTTGTTACCATTCAGAAATGAAAATTGATTCCCAACACAGCTCCCTTGAGCCATGACCACCATGGGCCTGACTCGTGTGGGGTGGGGTGGGGCGGGGTGTCCAGAGCAGTGCTAAGATTTATTTTGTGTGTTGTTGGTTAAGGGCTGATCAAGAAAAGAATTAGTCCTACTTTTATTCGTTCATTAGCTTCCACTTAATCATCCATGAGGGTCGCGGGGGCTCCCCATGCCCATTCTCTTGGGAGAACGTTTTGGGCACTGGGCAGATACAATCAGGACAGGGCGCCAATCTATCTGTGCACACTCACAATTTACCGAGAATCCTTGTTTTTGGAATGTGGGAGGAAACTGAGGAACCCGGACATGGGGAGAACATGAAAACTCCACCCAGATTGCGATTCGAATCTGGAAACTCCAGCCCTTAGAGGCGAATGTGCTAAACACTACGCCACTGTGCCGCCTACTAAAATACACTTAAGCAATTCATACGGAAAAAAGTTGCTAAATTGGCTACACTGCAGGCTGTGTTCAATGTGAGCATAAAGGGTGGACATGGGCGCCCCTAGTGTCTAAACACGTTAAAAGCAACTAGGTATTCATCAAAATCTGAATATTTTATTAATCTCTACAGGAAAAAAATGTTTTCATAAATGCCCTATTTATAGTGTTATACAAATACAGGACTAAAAAAAACCCTTTTTTTAGTACAAAAACACAAAAATGATACAAATAAGATAATATGTAAAGTGGCAGTGCAATTATATAAATATATTAAAATATATTGCACTTATGTTTAAATGCATTGCTGATTCATGTGAAGTAATAGATATTGCACATTTAAATTTTAATTATGATATTGCACATATAAAGTTATATGTTATTACCCAATTTGTCACATCTGCTGTCGTACCCGTGTTGCGGCGCGCTAGTAGCGCTGAATGGATCCAGGAGGCGGCGGTAAGTGAACGAGTTTATTGACGGCGGAACGGAAACACAGCATATATACAACAAAAGTCCCAACCCAAAAAACCAATAAACTAAAGCAGTTAATTAACACAAAACTAAAGCAGTTAATTAACACAAAATAAGACAATACAGGGAAATGGTTAATTAATTGAATCTAGGACGAAAAACAAAGGTAAATGGTGCAGGGGTCCTCATGCCCATCCAGGGGACAACGTCTCGGGCACTGGTCAGATACACCCAAGACCCCATCGCTCACTCACACATCCACACACTATTCGGGGCAATCTAGAGAATTCAATTTACCTTCATGTTTTTGGAATGTGGGAGGAAACTGGAGAACCCGGAGGAAACCCACACAGACACGAGGAGAACATGCAAACTCCACCCATTATTCGGATAATATACAGTATGCTATATTATGAGATGCAATTTTATATATATATATATATACAGAGAGAGAGAGAGAGAGAGAGAGAGAGAGAGAGACAGAGACAGAGACAGAGAAAGAGAGAGCAAATAAGAGATGCCCACCACAGCCCCTCTGGGCCATGACCAGTCAGTTTCACATATTTGTCCTAAAGAGGGTGTGGGTGTGGTTGCTTGTGATTATGAATCTGAAGGTTGGGGCTTCAAATACAAAATGCATTGAGAAAGTTGCAAAATGGTTTTCAAATCAAACCATGAAGAGAAATGTAATTTTAAACTACTTTATAGAATATAACAGAAAATGAACAATGGGCTGTTTAAAACAGTGCAGTGTCTGCATTTGACTTTACAAACTCAAAATACGTACTCTTTTTATAGGATTAAGCACTGAAATCACTGAGACAGTGACTGTGAATCACTAACATAATATTTAGTTGAATAACCATTTTTTAAAGAACTGTGCATGGAATCAACCAACTTCTGGCCACTGTCAACTGGTATTCCAGCCAAGGCTGCTTTGACTACATCAAACAATGTATTTGCATTATTGGTTTTGCCTCAAGAAACGTTTTTTTTTTTATCGGATTAAGGTCCGGGAATTGGGGTGGCCACTCCATAACCTTAATTTTGTTGGACTGCAACCAATATTTTATTGTTTACTGGTGTGTTTAGGGTCATCTTGTTGAAACACCCATTTCAAGGGCATTTCTTCTTCAGCGTAAGGCAACATGACCTCATCCAGTATTCTAACATATGCAAACTGGTCCATGGGCCCTGGCAGTAAATGGGCCCAGCACCATAGTAAGAGAAACATGCCCATATCATGATGCTTGCACCACCATGCTTCAGCATCTTCAGAGTGTACTGTAGCTTTGAATTCAGAGTTTGAGTGTCATCTAATAAACTGACTGCTGACCCAAAAAGAACAATTTTACTTTCATCAGACCACAATATGTTTTTCCATTTGTCTTTTGTCAGTTGATGTGTTTGAAAAATTGAATCAGCTTCAGTACAGTTCATTCATTCATTCATTCATTCATTATCTTCCACTTAACCCTCTATGCATCTCGGACACTGGGCAGATACACCCAGAACAGAGCGCCAATCTATCGCATACGCATACACACACACACACACACACACACACACACACACACACACACACACACAGGGGCAATTTAGAGCAGCCTTGAATCCATGTTTTTGGACTGTGCAAGGGAACCAAAGAACCCAGAGTAAACCCACGCGTACACAGGAAGAACATGGAAACTCTACCCAGACTGGGATTTGGACTGGAAATTCCTAGCGCTGAGAGGTGAACATGCTAACCACTAAGCCACTATACCCGATCGTTTGTCATGTGTTAATAGGACTTATACCAAAAACAGTGATTATCTGGTTAGCCGTATTGACTGCTATTATTTTAAAAGCTACTGTCAAAGACAAATTCCCCTGTGTGTTAACCTATTAGGGAAAAAAGATCACTTATAACTTTTTTTATTGCCACTTAGAAGATGTAAAAAATCTTCAAGCAAGAAAGTTATCGAATGATAGTCATTCAAACATTTGTTTTAGCCGAGAGTATTTTCATGTCTCAGTAATTCTCAAATTAAACTGCCTATCCTTCAGAGTAAAGTACTGGAAACGAAAACAAGAGAGGTTAATTAGGTTTAGAAGGCTGTGGATCAGGAAAAGGGGACTTTGACCCGACTGTTTAGCTGACTGTGTTTATTCTCAGTGCTCCGCTAAAATTAGAGGCATATTTACACCACCGACATTATTATCAGCACCAAAGATGGACACGTTATAGAACAAATTTTAAAAAATATTCGATTCCCTCTTTTGCTAACTGTTCATTTCTCTTTCATTCGGTCAGCGGAAGCAGATGCTGGATCACCCTTTAATCTTATTACCGCACCGGTGACATGTGAGCAGAGATTTGGAGAGATTAAGCTCAAGACTAAACTATGTAGGCACTTTCTCCCTCAAACACCTTTCCACCACTGTTCTGTGAGCTGCAAAAAGCTCAACAATTCTCTTATCTACCCCTGCCTCACATCTTCTTAAAACAGAGAAATGGTAAGTGCATTTAAGGCACAATTGGGGGGGGAAGGGGTGAGGAGAGACGGGGATGGAGTTTATTTATGTGTCATTATTCCCCTATTCATAATTTAAACAATGTTATTATCATTATATGTATTGAACTTTGTTTATTGCTTTCTTTTGATTTAATTTTTATTTTTTTATTTGTTGTCTGTTCATTCATTCATTCATTCATTCATTATCTTTCACTTACTCACTACTAGGGTTGCAGTGGAGTTCCCCACGCCCATAAAGGGAAGAATGACTTGGGCTCTGGGCAGATACACTGGTGTTATTCAAAATCAGAGTTCCATTGTTAGAGAGCCATAAAACTATATTATATATTATGTATTATAAGGGGTCGGCTTAGTGGTTAGCACCTTTGCCTCTGAGAAATTGACCTCTGGGAATTCCCGGTTTGAATCCCGATCTGGCTGGAGTTGCCATGTTCTCCCCGTGTCTGTGTGGGTTTCCTCCAGGTTTTCTGGTTTCCACCCACAGTCTAAAAACATGGATTCAAAATAAATTGAATAATTGCACTATCCTAATTGCCCCATATAGTCTGTGTGTCGGTGTGTGTGTGTGTGTGTGTGTGTCTGCCCAGTGCCCGAACCGTTCTCCCCTAGATGGGCATGGAAACCCCCCGTAAAGGATTAAGTGGAAGATAATGAATGAATAAATGTATATAAAACGTGTAGTTCCGGTCCTTAAATCTGATTGGCTGAGCCGTTTGTCTAGCTGTGGCATTATTGACATTAACACACACCTCTGAGCGTTTCATATTCGTATCAATACGTCATTATATTTTTATATTATATTTTTATATTATATTTGTAACAGGGTGAAGAATGATGAGGACCGGAGACAGGAGTTTTACCCACGGAACTGGCTTTTATTAACCGACCCAACACGACTACATACAG